>JAIPRL010005858.1:0-29997 GCA_025469235.1 Pemphigus obesinymphae
CTCATTCCTTATTTTATCCTCTCTAGTAACTCCACTCATCCACCTTAACATTCTCATCTCAGCTACACTCATTCTCTGTTCTATCTTTCTACCTACTGCCCAACATTCCGTTCCATACATCATTGCAAGTCTCACCACTGCCTTATAAAATTTACCTTTTAACCTAATAGGGATTCTTTTATCACACAGAATACCTGACGCTTCTCTCCACTTTGTCCATCCACACTTAATCCTGTGTTTCATGTCCTCTTCGAAACCCCCATCTTTCTGTATAACGGACCCTAAATACTTGAACCTCTCCACTTCTCCCATCACATCCCCTCTTAACTTTATTTCGAGCCTTTCCTTTAGATTGTTATCTTTTTAATAGTTTATCAAATTAATTAATAACTAACTAATAATTAGAAAGAAGACAATGGGGAATTATTTACATAAAAAATTATTTAAAAATGTTTTCTTATTTTTCCCGTGTTTATTTTAAGTTTTATTTGAAAAAAAAAATCGGAAACACTAATAGTAATATATCAAATAATAAAAGTAAGTCATATAAAGTTCAAATGATGGGTTTTGAAGAAGTTGAAAGTGTCATATTTTTTTTAACGATTTGGACCTAAAATGTTAAAGAATATTACACTTATTTTAAATAATTTGATTTTAGGGTCATAAACTTCATTTCTATAATATTGTAAAATTTTACAATACTTTAAAATTATTTAATATTTTTTTTTTCGTATAATTCTGTAAAAAATATTTAAATTCATTAGCATTTTTGTATGCTCTTATAGAATTTCTTTTTTAAACGATCTTTTTTAAAAAATGTATGAACAAATATGTTCATAATTTCAGAAATTTATATAAGGTTTGAAGTTTGATTGAAATAACATTATTCGAAGAATGAGTGATTTTGTTATGTTTTGTTATTCTGGTCTAAGGATAAAGAAGATATATGGTTATTACTATTTTCGTATTGTGTTATTATTTAAAAAACCAAAAATATTGTCCGAACTTTAAAATAAAGTAATTAGTAATACTTTGATTTTAAATAGAAATTTAATTTTTTTTAAAACTGAACTTTCTTAAAATTGAATTAATTTTAAATCGCTTTTTAAGATTTTAGTAATATTTAGCAACAGAATACCTTCTATACATTTGTTTTGTGTTTCAACAGTTTTTATAAGTGTTCTATAATATATTATATGTATCCAATTGTGAATGATTGTATATATTATATAAAAGTTTGACCATTTCAGTTATTATAAAATAAAATAAAATATTATAAAATTAGTACCATTTTATCATACTTTTAAAATATTAGTATTAATTTATATTAGCTGGAATGCTAAATGTCTTCTAATGGACCCATTCTTCAAGCCACATTTTTTGTATCTATATATATGAACGTGTATATCTACTTTATTGGTCTTAAAATTGATAATAGGCCATTTTAGAAAAATACAGCATTCCTAAAATTTTATCTTGGTTACGTGTACTTAAACGCATATTCTTTTATAGGTTATCTAAGACATCTTGATGGAAGAGTGGAGACTGTGGCGATTAAAGTACTAAAGGATAACGCCAATTTGGATGCGCATGAAGACTTTATGAGAGAAATCGAAATAATGACGTATTTCAGACACGAAAATATCCTGACGTTGATTGGAGTTTGCCCACAAGATTTAGGTAATAATTTATATAAAATCATACTTTGGGTATAAATAAGTTCTTATGTGACTTAAATATTAAGACAATCAAATGAATGGTAAATTATTTCTACACACGTTTTAAAAAAAATATATGCAATCTTATAAATACAATTTTTAAAGAAAAAAAAAGATTTTTAATGGAAGAAAACATGTTAATTTTTTTTGTTCATTTCCTCGGACTATTTTACAACTAGCTGGCCATGCGAGTATTTTCTTTTGCGTTTTTTTTTATTATATTATGCGTTAGATTAACGATTTTTGCATTTTTCCTAAACCTTGAATAAAAAGTTTCCCGACGTATATCCGGTTCACGTACCAACGTATCACGATGTTCTATAGCAAAAGTTCATGGTATTCTCGGATAAAACGAGTATTTATCGATATGTAGCATGAACTTAGGTATGACCTACGATAATCGATTTTCAGATGTAATTAAGATAACTTTTATTGAAATTTTATTTTTGTCCGTTTGAATTACTCGTGATTAGAAGAACATAAATTAATTCTCGGATTACTTCCTTTATCCATTCAACCGAAAAGTTTAAGGGTTAGAAGACTATTTTCTAGAAAGCGAAGGTTATTTCCTAACCTTAACAATATTTCCAAAATTCTTATTATAATGGATCTTAATATGATACATAAATTGAGGTAGGTACTCAAAATGTAATGCACTATATATATATATATATATTGTATTTAAAAGGAATCACGATTATTATATTTTCCACTCAAATTATGTTGCATTTCAAAAACATTGCTTTCGAAAGGTATTGTACTCAAGCTAGTGTACATATACTATATAGGTATCTAATGTACTTTTATGGTTCTCAATACCAGTTTAAAGTATTTTGATTACTTATTTTCATAGTTTTTAACTACCTATCAGTTTTACATTTTTTGTCATTTAGTCCAAAAATGTAAAAATACATATCTTTTTTATATTTAATTAAACTTTCAAATTGTTTATTTCAATTGGTTACATTTTAAAATTCAAATTAGTACATTTAAACATACGGGTCAGTTTAAGATAACTGAAGAATTTATTTAGTAGCACATTTTAAACTTTTTCATCAATAAAACTGTATATTTTAAAGCCATTTAGAAGTATTAAATCATTTAAGATTAAGCTACTTATAGTGGTTTCGATCAATATATTAGTGATATTTTGATATATTGGTCAAAAGTTAGGAATCACTTCTTATACTTAATATTTAATTTTTACATTTAAAAACTAAATTCAAATCAGGAATCGCTTTTTATTGAGTTTTCATGATAGCGCCAAGATTTTATTCAATAAGTTTAGTAATTTCATAATGATGACGGGTGAAATTTTTAAAAATAGTTCTATGAAATGAAATTTAGAAAGTAAAATTGCATTTTTATCAATGATATCTGCAAAAGGGCATGTATCTCCCACAGTTTATTTTATATTTAAAATAAAATTACCATAATTAATTACATATTTTATTATAATATATTTTTTTAATTTTTTCATGTAATTGGTAGTGTGGAAATCAGAAGTTATGGTTTATGCATGTATAAGGTATATCAATTCTGGTAGTTTATCCATATAGTTTAGGTTTTCGAAAATATTTCACTAATCGATATTACTAAAAATGAAATTAATCGTAATAATATAATACATTTTTTTTTTTGCAAAAATCTTCAATATTCATAAGTAATTAATATTTATTTATTATTATTTTTTTTTTTGCATACTTTTAAGTGTTTGATTGTATGGTATTAATTTTATATTTGTTAAAAGTTCAAACGCAGGGGAAATTAAAGTTCAACAAGACAATTTACTTACATATATACAAAATATTGTTATACCACTTAAACTTAAACTGCCATGTTGGATATTAATTAAAACTTTAATTATTATTACGTTTTGTTAAAAGTTTGAATAGTTAAGTTTCACTAAATATTTCTTTATTGGGTACATTATGTGAAACTGTATTAACGATACATTTTGTAGAAAATGTCTTAATAAACACAATTATGGATACAATGATAATATTAATTAGCCATGAATAAATAACTAATTTCATAAGACCTAAATATTTTTTTATACATTTCCAAAGTATCCTATATTTTTTTTAAAAAATCAAGTAAATTTTAATATATTTTGATGGATCACAAATAATTATTTTTTAATACATTATAACATTATATACCTATATATATTTTGAATACATTTTGAATACCTAATTTAAAAAAAGAACAATTTAATCTGTTATAAATTATACGATATTGAACAGTTTAAAATGTTTATATTATACCCAAAAATATTAACTACATAATATAAATAAAATTAATTATATAAAATGCAAACGTGTAGATGCTCATATTTTAATCATTAATTACATTTATTGGATGTTTCTCATAAGAATTTCAGTACGTCAATTTTTATGATGTTATATAAAAGCAATTTCGAAAAATATAATTATATAGAATTTTATTGAAGATATTTATTTTTACTTCTAGCCTTTATTTAACGTAATTAATTAAATGCAGAAAAATTATAATGGACAATAATACGTTTATACAACAAATAATAACACATTAGGTTGAAACTATGGAAGTTTAGAAAAAAATTGAAAATAAGTTGAATTCTCAACTTAACTCTTATTTTTAACCAGTCAATGATTGCCTATCATTGATAATTATAAAATAATATTGAGATTAACAATTAATTATAATTGATAGGTAATAATTAACCCAATGAAGATATTGTATTGTCCAAAAATTTCCTCCAGTGATTTTTATTTTAGTGTCGTCAATTAAATTTTACTGTGCATTTTTATATGCCTGTATATTCTTTGAGAATACTTATCACTATATTGTACACACGTAAAATTGTTTTTTGTCTACACGATATATCTAAAACGAATTATGCTATAAATGGGATCCATATAATAATTACTTATATACCTATATATAATTTTTTACAATAAATATATGTTACAATATTATTTTAATAATTTCTCATAATAAATAGTAAGAATTAATTTTGTTAAATTAAAAAAATTGTATTTAAAATGTTCATTACATACAAATCAAAAATTATATTCTAAGTTAATCAGACGGAGACTAAAAAAGTATAATTATTATGTTAAAGGTTGTTTAATAACAATAACCTTAGTCGTATCTATGGTAAAAGGTCTTAAAAAATGGAAATTTTCAACGTCTTTTAATATTGTTAAAGTCAGAATTTTCATATTATTTTTTTGGTATTATAAACATGAATTATATCATATCACGGTAATAACTAATATTAAGAATTATAAATTGGTATTAACATTGTAAGTCATATTACTAAACTTTAACTTAAAACCTTTATACCATGCGGTTAAAGTCTATAAATATAGTTATAATCATTTTTGACCAATAAATTATTAAAATATATGTAGTTTATATGAGTTCACTAAAAAACAAATTAAATATTTAAATGTAAGTTTAAATTGTATAAATCGTTTAAACTTACCTTTTCTAGTATTCATATTTAGTTTCCCTGAACACCTATTGATTTATTTTACTGTATTATATTCTGACACAATTAAATAGTTACCTATTAATGATATATAAGTATAGTCAATAAATAATATAGTCATTTAAGTTAATAATAATAATGTTTGAGATATGAATAGAATATACCTATATATATATATCTGTTACGGCCATTATAATTATGCATTCAATTAATATTGGATTGAAGAAATATAAAATTAAAATAAAATAATAAATCATTTTTGATAGTACACACAACACGTGGAATTATTATTAATTTTTTATATTATGGTATACTTATTTGTAAATTTAGGTGATAAATGTTCCCCATGGATGATATTTGAGTACATGCCATACGGTGATCTAACAGAAGTATTGAGAAACAGTAGTGACCAATTTATGAACTGTTCATCGAGTTTACCGATTTTAAACAGAGTAAGTACAAATTAATTTGTAACATTTTTATAAAATTTTGATTTTCAAATAATGATAGCTTATAAGCTCAAGTATTCAAAAACAGATATATCTACAATTATATACTTATAATTTAATACAAATATTAATGAAATATTGTGATAAAAGTGATTATTAATGAAATAAAAACTATATATTTTTTCATTGTCATACATATTTAATAATATTGCATTTTACTTTAACTTGAATTTGTGTACACTTTTTAATGTATATTAAAGTAGATTATTCTTCGAATTTTAAAGAAATATTATTTTTAATTTCAGAGTTTACTTATTTATATTCATCAATCATGACATTTATGTTAAAAGTATTGATATATAACAGGTATATATAACGTAATATTGCATAAATTATAAATTCTGATATTTTTATATAACACAACGCCGAATAGGAATTATCAGAATTTATAAGAAATTAAATTTACGATTCCTGAACGTTCCGGGTAACAATAACCGTAATCATAACTGCTTATAATATATGTTATAAATTATAAACCGTATTTATAAATTATCTTAATAAAAACAAAAAAAAAAAAAACCCTATTTCTAATGTACTCGCTGTTTACACTTTCAAGGACGCATTATTGGACATTTCGTTACAAATAGCAGCGGGCATGAAGTATCTGGCCAGTCAGCGGTTTGTACACAGAGACTTGGCGTGTAGGAATTGTTTAGTAGGCAACGACTTATGCGTCAAAATTGCCGATTTCGGAATGAGCAGAGATATTTACACATGCGATTATTATAAAGTACGACTCGTGTGATTCATTGATCGTATACTTAGTATATATTATTATTCTGATAAATAATTAATCTATTTTGTCATTCAAAGGTCGGAGGTTCCCGGTTACTGCCCGTCAGATGGATGTCACCGGAAAGTGTCGTGTACGGAAAATTTACATTGGAATCGGACGTGTGGTCTTTTGGAGTCGTATTGTGGGAGATTTATTCGTTTGGAAAACAACCGTATTACGGTTATTCAAATGACGAGGTAAATTAAATTCATTGAACACGGTTTTTGATAAGACAGTAAAAAACCAATCCATAATTTAAAACAAAAATAGTAAAAACAATACTTAAACAGTAAAATCAAAACACCAAAAATGGAAAAAACCACATACTATAAATTAATTTAATATGTAAACTCACAAATTGTATAAGAAAGTGTAGATTGATTGAAGGTATAACTATAAAAATTCATTTCTTAAATCACGTCACAAAATTAACCTTATTTTTCTATAAATCAAAGAAGATCTAGTATAAGATAGAAAGATTTAACTATCTGTAATATTAATTTTTTTTTTTTAATTTTCAATTTAAATATATGTGTAAAGTGAATGTACTAGGTACTATTAAATTATTGATTATATCTTCATGCTTTATAATTTAGGTTAAAGAATTAGAACGTTAAATAAACTTTTAACTTTTAGAAAATATCACTAAGTCCTTAAAAATTATTCAAGTTTATTCATCGTTTATAACGTTACCGATCTGATGGTCTCTAATTCTCTCGAATCGTTGACAAACTTTTTACTAGTTTTTCCCGTAACTTTCTTCGAGTCTGTTCCGATGTACCTATATATTTTGTGATAGTTCTTACTCCAAATAACAAAGAATAACATGTTAAATTCATACAAATGTACAGAATATAACAATAGGTATAATAATATATTATTTTGGGTATAGGTATACTATATATATTTTATTTTATTTTATCCGGCAAAAATATTTTTCTTGATATACTGTATTTAATTTTAAAAACATTAAAGGAAACAAATTATTGACTTAAATAAAATAAAATAAATTCTCATTATAAGATAAAATATTTTAGTAGATAAATTGAACGTTAAATTAAATATCTCAGTTAATTAATAATAATACAAGTAATATCAGTAATATAAATTAGCGATTCATCTTAAACGGATTACAGTATATTTACTAATCATAATTGGTCGTTCGGATATGGATTCATCAGAATTAAGTGCTAGAAAGTTGACTTGAACATTTAAATTACCCTAAAAAAGGGAACAAATTTTGTGACGAGTAAAATATCTCATACGTACATTTCTTTTGTAAATGTTCTCAATGTTCAGACTTTCGTTCATTTAAATTCATCATTCGATCAAATCAAATTATACAAATAGTATTTAGCTATGTTTTAATTTTAGTACAAACTATCTACACTACCAAAAATGTTAAAATTTAGCTCTGTAACAAATTTAGCACAAATTTAAATTAAAATTTTTGATTACCCGTTGCTGCGATACAAAATAATATCCGAGTGTATTTTGGTGTAAATTTCTAAACTGTAATTTATTGTAGTTATGTATAAGGGCTATTCAAACTGCGGCTCGTGTTTTACCGGCATATAGGTCTAGTGTTATTGCGTAAGAAACAAAACATTTTTTTTTTTTTTTACTAATATAATTTTTTTTACAATATTAATGAATAAAATATGAAATAAAGTGATTTTAAACGTATAACATTTAAATAGGGTAGGTGTTTCTTTAAAATTTGAACGTATTTGTTGCGTAGGTACCTTTTATCTGCTCTAAACGCTGAACGTATTTTTCATTATATTTTGCCGCTTGCGAGCCGTCGCATAATAAAATATACAGTAGGTACACCTACGGAATAACTATTATTTTTTGTCAGGTATTGAAATTGATTCACGACGGGATATTGTTGGACATACCATTGAACTGTCCACCGGTAATATGCGTGTTGATGAACGGATGCTGGAAGAGCGATCCCAAGGAGAGATTGCGATTCACCGACATATACGACCGTTTGAAGAACGTCACCGTGAAACCGCAAACGGATAACTCGCTGCCCAGACCACCGGCACTGCCGGCTATTGTCGACCATCTGAGCTTGAGAAAAATCCCATCAGAAGAACTGTTGGACGGCGACAATTACCTGCAGCCCGACGATCCCGGTTACGATACCGTACAATACGTAACACCACACGCTGCATACTAAACGTTTTTTTTACAATATTATGTTCCTTTCGCAGAGTCGGGTCGAAAATCGAATTGTGTGTAAAGCACACGAGAAACTCTGTCCATGTATATATATATATATATATATATATATATTTAAACATGAATTTTTTTTTTTTGGGGGGGGGGGAGAAGAATACTAAAAATGTATAAGGATTAAAGATTCAGAAAATTATTCGAAACAATCCGTGTGCGAAAGAATTTCCAAAACATCCTTTCAATAATTGTATATAATATTATAACAACACAAGTTTACGGTTGTTATCATTACATAGTGATTCGATTGCCTCAAGTTCCAATATCTCGTATAATTTAAGTGGTTTACAACTAGAGAATGAATCATTTTTTTTTTTTTTTTTTTTTTTTTTTAATCGGACTAAAAACGTTATAACGTAATCCAGTAGTTGATCCACGAAAAAAATATGAACAACCGACGAGATCTCGACTTGTCTTGTATGTTGTATAGTGCGAAAAAAAAAATCGAAAGAATTGTATCACCCAACGTATTGTATGAGAAAATAAAGATTTCCAATCGAATAAATGTCGTATATGTCTTTTTTAATTTTGAAAATTGTTTGAGCACATACTTATAAACACTTCTATCCAATCATTCAATCGGAATTTTGAGACTTGAAATATTAAGGTTAAGTAAAAAAAAACATATGAAAAAAAAACGTTTTTTCAAAACGTCCTTCTACGTGATTAAAAATTAAATAAAAATTAACGTTTTTATTCATATTCCTTTAAATCCGTCTTACTTATAAAAATATTCAAATGAGCATTAAAAAAATTCCTAATTATGCGCTGAAATATACTATTACAATTTTAAGTTAATTTAACAATTATAAATGAATAATAATCAAAAATATATTTATATTGTATAATTATATATTTTATTTACATCTAATGTGATCAGGAGCAGGGTTAAATACATTTTTATGTCATTGTTATAAAATTATCATTGAGTATGTACGGAAATAGATATAATATAAATATATATAAATATATATATATAAGTATATATATATATATATATATAAATATATAAGTACCTAAATATTTTTTTTTTTTTTGTAAATTTCATAAACCATATATTATGGAGGGATTTTTTTTCCATGTGCTCTTTTATTTTAATATTTATACTTACTTTTTCATTTGCTATGTTTTCTAAACTTAAATACATTTGATATCTATATTTTTTTTTAATTCCATATTATATTATGTATTTATAGTATTTCAAATTCACGATTTTATAACATATTATTACAGACATAAGTCAAAGTATGAGTATTATATATGTGCACTTGGTCTCCCCTCCCTTAATCCGGCTCTGTTTTATTTACTATATGCTATAATTAAATCGTTATTTTTTATTCTATATATATATAAGTTTTTTGGTTCTCAGTTAACTATATTATAATTTAGTCCTTTTAGACTCAAAAATAAAAATGTATTCGAATAAGTGTACAATGTACATATTTACATGAATTCATTGGTAGTGAACCTTAAATTAATATTCGATAAACATTTCATGTATAGACTGCGAGTTTTAAAACTTGTGTACCTAATTATTATTATTATATTTGTTTTTATTTATAATTTATTATATAAAATACAAATTATGATTAACTAGTAGAGTAGTATAGTCTGTAGTAAGTAATATATATATTTCAATTTTAATTGATACATTTTAAACTATTGTAAAATACACAAAAGCAAATTGTTTAAAACAATATATTTTAAATTTAAGTGGCATTTATCTTACAATGCAAGTGTTTTCTGAAATTATAAAAAAAAAAATTATATATATATATATATATATATATGTATAATATTAGTATAATAATATTCGACTGATAGATATTTGGTGTACCTATATAAGAATTCTGAAAAAAATGTATACTTAATATTATAATAATATTACTGTAAAATAACTAAAATTATATTTGAAAAAATTATCAAAATGAAAATTCTTGGTCTTGGCTAATGATGATTATTATATTTTGTTTAAAATATTATAATTCAAAATGATTTTTCAGTTTTGTATAACTTAAAATATTGGGTTATTTTATGTAGTGTAATTACGAATATTTTTTTTTATTATAATTATTATAATTTATATTACAATTTCTAGAATATTATTAAGGATTGTTATTACCTATAAAGTTTGAAATAAAGTACTATATACTATATAACTCTTTACAATAGTAAAATCGTAATTACGACAGATATTTGTTAATTTGTGGGGATGTAATATGTGTATGTATTTATACAGCTACTGCATTCCATTAATATTAAAATCATTTCATATTTTGATTGAAATGAAATATAAGTACATATACGCGTTCACAGGTCTTAGTTTAATTATATCAAATGACATCGAAATATAATGGAAACAGGACGAACATAGTATAAATCTCACCAGAGTGGTATTGATGGGTAGGTAATTATTAATGGGTATTGATTAAATCTGGTTCATATAATAGTCATATGAATAACCACAAGATAAAAACAAAAAACATTACTGCAAAATAAAAATCTGACGTTGATTCATTATGGAAAAAAATATGAAAATTTTAATTGTTAAAATTAAGATTCGTTGATTATTTTTGTTTGTTAGTTTTTTGTTGAGTAAGACACTTTTATATTAAGTTAAACTATGATATTGCCAATATGTTTAATTGTGGAAAATCTAAATATTACCTTGCTGTTTATTTAAAAAACATATTAAAATAATATTGAACTAACGGCAAGACTGGGTGGGTTAATTATTATTTATTAACTTATCAAGTATAAATTATTTGAAAAGTTAATAAAATTAAAAGTTAAAAGTAACCTTTCAATTTTGATAATTTAAAGAAGTTAAAAAGATAAAAGGAAATTACAGCTTAAAATTTAAAATTTACAAATTAAGTCATGGAAAAAATACATAAACAAGCCATCCAAGACAATTTTTAGTACATGACAACTATGCAGGATCGATTTTACATTTTGAGTATCAACCTAAATATTAATTAAAAAACATTTGTCTTTTTGGTTTTTTTTTTATACTCGATTCCATTAATTCCGCATTTGTACCTTAATATGGCAACACTATATTATAATTTGGAGCATAAAGGCTACATGTATAGGATATAAAAAAAAAGTATAAAATAAAAAATACTTCGGTGATAATGGGTCAAATAATGATTATCGATAACATATTGATATTATACACTATATATTGTATAATCGTAAGTAATTCATACTTGGATTAGTCGAGGGCCCCGATGATTGTTACTGAATAAAACCCTTATTATTTACCAAACAGATCTTTTTGTTTTATACGTCAGCCGTAATTCTGTACTCTTGTACGATTTTATTAAAAATTATTACTCTTTATTTTGGTTATTTTTCTAAACGGTTTATGACATACGAAACAATTAAACTGTATTCATTTTAATGACTGTTAATCGTTATTGAAGTTATTTTATCATTGCGGATTTTAAAACATAAAATTTTATATCAATATTGTTTTTTGAATACTGTTTCCAAAAAAAAAAAAAAAATTCTTTTTAAAGTCATATATTGACTAACTAGACTATATGCAGTTCCGAAACTTTTTTGATTTACGTCTCCATAAAAAAAAAATAAAAAATAAAAAATACAGATAGTGGAAGTTAGTAGATATATACGGTTCTTTTGGTTTTCGGTAAAAATAGTATTATTATTATTTTGGATTTAAACGCGAAGATAAATCATTGAAAACGAAAAGCGATTATGAGTGAAATTCGATATAATATTATTTTTGGCGGGATTGTAAACATTTTTGGAAAATTTCGGTAGTTATCCTTTACGTTTAAAAAAACTGCTGGAAATAAAAACAAATTATATTTTACATGCCACTGTACATACAACTTTTATATATGTTTACAAAAAATAAAAACTATTTTCATAACATTTGGAACTTTAACATTCAATATTAAAATTTAACTTCGTTTGTCGGTAGGTATGAAAAGTTATTTCAATTAACATACGGGAAAGAGCTCATAAATTATTCGTATTGAAAAAACGTTGATGAAAATACGTTGATTTTTTTGAGATCAAGTGAAAAAGCATCATATACCATTAATTGGGAAGCTGCTAAATATGATATAATATATCCGTGCATTGTTAAGCTATAGTAAACTAGTGAAAATATTTTGTCGCCTAGTGGATTTAATTGCTGAAGATTGGGTAACATACATTTTTAATTATAATTATTCCGATGTGAAATAATTTGGTATGAATGATTTTGGATAAATATATGACAATGAATAGATGCAAAGGAATTTTCTAATAATAATTGACTTGTTGATGATTAATCAAGTATTATTATATCTACTTGGATTTACAATCGTATTAAATGAACGTAATTCTAAGGACTGAATTATGTCTGTAAGAGGGTCGAATGGCGACATAGAAAGTATTTTCGGAAATTAAAATATAATAAAGTCTTGTGCGATAATTGATAAAGCTATTAGTATGTGACAGGAAAACTCCTATAGATTCAAATATGATAAAAAATATTGAAATTTTTTGAAATTAATATGTGAAATTTGAACATAAATATATTGTATATAAATATATTTTATTTTTATTTACTTAAATTAAATATTATAACTATAATCTTCCCTTGCCTACTAGGTACCTATATTATACAATATACATACTACCTTATTTGTAATAATTATATTATCTCTATAATTTTTCAACTGCCTATTTTTTTTTAAAATAACAATGAGGTATAAGCATAAAATCTCTAGCTGATGGGTAGCTTGATCATATTTCGAAAATTAAAAAACGGGATAAGAATAAAAAAAAGTGAATATCCTCATAATTTTCTACCAACATTTTCATAAATCAGTTTGAAAATGGTAAAAAATGGTCATTCTTCATTTTTTTTACCAAATATTTTATAAGAATAGTAGATAATAAAAAACGGGACCCTACTTCCAGAAGCGGGACAAAAAGTGTACCATTTAAAATTTGTCGGGACAATGGGACGAAATTTGCAAAACAGAGTTAATACCGTAAACAAATGGGACCTATAGTTACCCAAGTTTATAGGTATATTTTGATAAATTATTAAATGTCACTCGGTGAAATTCCCTAAAGAATACACTGTAATATACACAGCGTGTACATATAATAGAAAGTTAATAATAACATTCAAATACATATTTGTGCATTGACGTTATATTATTTCGAAACTAAATTTCCCCATGAAACCATTTCCGAAGTTTCATCGTCTCGGAACAAATAGGATTCCAATTCAAAATAACAGGTGCAACACGATTGAGCAAGTCTGAATTGAAATTAAACATTTATGTGTACGATTAAGCACACTCCAACGAGAATCATGCAACTATAACTATTTAAACTCAGAAAAAAAAGCACGATTTAGTACGATTTTTCTTTAAGTTTTTAAATTTAAATCGTATAGTTATATGGAATTTTGTGTGAAACACCACATCGAGTAAATAATATTGCAAATCACATAGGTACGTTAGAGATGTACTTACTTATTTCGTTAGTAATAATAATAATTTTATTGTATACTCATATATATTATATATCTATTTTTTTGTTTGATGAAAAAATTAAGTTTGGGAACGTTTTAAACATTTTAAAATAACGAACGTGCTCAATATTGTAATCAGTGCCGTACATACAAGTTATTGGGCCCGGTTTCAATTTTAATTTTGGGCCCATTTATCATATCTAACTAATCTACGTTTGTTCATATTGAAAATTATAGCAGAAAAAAATATAAGAAGTTATAATAATTACACATTAGGAAAACAATAAAATAAACATACTATATAGTTACGTACAACGTGAAGTAGTACCTATAGAGAGATGTAAGCTAGAAAATTTTCAACAGTCAAAATTTGAAAAATTTTATTTTTATATAGGTATTAAAAAAAACTATCATAGTCATATTGTTCATAGTGTTCTATGGTGATACTAGCTCAAAAACTCGAAAAATACGAAGAAATATGTGTAAAATGCAAAAAACTTTACAATTAAAACGATGACAATATTTTATAACTCGATTATTTTCTTTAATATAAACTTATAGTTTTAGTGTCATTTCAAAGTTCTTGTAATTAAACACATTATCTGATATTGATCTTCATACGTTGAGCTGTTGACGCGTAATATGCATTTGTGTTTTACTCAATATCATTTCACTTTGAAATTCAGAGAATAAAATATATATGGATAGCAGTCTTGTATTTTTATTTAGTTAGATGGTCTACACAATCAATAATTTCTATGTCCGATTTTCAATTGCAATTATTGCTAGAGTAATAGAAATCACTGAAAAATAAGTAATGTTGACATTTATTTAGATAAATAAATCTAAATTTTTTCTAGATATATAATCTTCATAATATATAGTAACATATAGTTTTCATAATATTTATCTTATATGGATAAATAATTTATAAATTATCTGTAATACTATCTTTGATAAATAATTGTTTCATCTAGCTAAATTGATCTAAATAATTTTTATATACTTTAATTATTTTAACTAAATAATATAATTAATATTAATAGTTTTGTGTAGTACTCCAATAAACTCAGCTTATAATCGTTTATTTTGAAATCAATGATATATCATTGCTTTCAAATTCAATATAGCCACCAAAAGTATTCTATCCGATAAGCGAAGTGCTTACATCCCTACTAAAACCCGTCGAGCGAAGTGCATCTTCTATTAAAAATGTATATTACCTATTATTATTATTATTATTAATTATTATGTTGTAGGTATATGAATTTAATAAAAATCGTTATGATTATAAAACATTCCATTTTATTATTTAAAAATTAATACCTTCCTATATTTTTATTTTATATTTAGCAATGTATTAACATACAATATAATATTATATTATAAAACGTTAAATCGTATTTTTTAAATTATATTGTATCAATACATTTTTCAGTTAGATGCCTAAAAAAAATTTAAACTGTGTGTAATATATTAGATATTTAAACTTATAATCGATTATATTTAAAAAAATATCAACTGTTTTTTATATAGAGAAAATATATTTATCTTTTATCAAGACACATTTTAGACGCGTTATCTATTATATTTATTTAGGCATATTTTTCTTTAATCGTCTTTATCTTTATCTGAATAAAAAAAAAAGTATCCTTGCTCAATACTGAAAATAAGAAATTCGCTGTATTTGTTATAATTTGTTAGTTATTTGTTTATATCCTATAAAAACAATACATAGAGTGATATTTTTCACATTTCTTATCCTCGCCTTTACATTTCCTCTAGACATGTGAAATTTATCACATCTCCCCCTCCATGACCTTTATTTTGATTTTTGTAGAACGATGTAATTTTTTTAAATTTACGTTTCCACTGTAAATAATAAATTAAGGAACAATACTTGGACTGAAATGGTGATAGTTGACATAAAAGTAAAGGGAAGTATTTTATTCTGGTTATACTGGACAAGTGAAAAGTTTTATAAATATATAATATGGTATAAGGATGTTTTTAGATACCTATATAATTCAATTTTCCTTGAAAAAATTCACAAAGTAACAAAAATTTCAATACACTACTGAAATAGCAAAATAATAATTTAACAATATTGTCACAACGTATCAGAAAATATGAAAAGGTTTTCATAATATAATCACAGGGTTGTGACAACGTTAAATAGTATTGTCACAATATTATTAGACCATCTTTTGTCCAAACATTAAACATTGTTACAATATCTTAGTACAATATTGTCAATATATTTGTATGAAAATATTACCACAATATTAAAAATATTATAAAGTAAAAAAAAAAAAAAAGGAAAAAAACCATGCGACCCATTATTTTCAAAATTTTATTAGTGGGTCCGTTATCTGACGGATAGCACACGATGCAATTATGACGTACATTTTGCAACAAATTAATTTTCCTCATCGGGATTGAACCTGCCTATCTTATCATCAAAGACAGGTGCATTACCAACCGAGAGCTACTACCTATTGGTGAATATGTCAGTAGAATCTCTGATATTTGAACGAAACAATCTGTATGTAAAATGTATTTAAGTATAAGGTATGAATAGGTAAGCTAGTTTTTTTACAATGATGTTTTTAATTATTGTTTATTTTTTTATTCTGCGAACAATTTTTTTTTTAATGTTACTATACATATATAATATTAAAACATATCTCATTATTTAAAAAAAAACAATAGTCTTTAAATTTTGTGTTTATAAAAATGTGCTCATTTTGAAGATTTACCCAAGGTGTATCTAATATTCAGTTGCTATGGCTCTGCTTGAAATCCAATTGAGCAACAAATATTTTAGAAAATTTCGATATTTTGCGAAATCACATTTTTAAAACTTTATATAGATAGTGTTTATACAATATTTTCTATATATTTCTGTTAAATTTGTGTTCAAATATTTTATAGAAAACAGAAATTCAATATCTTACATATAATAATTTCAAAATATTTTAAATATAGTTTTGCTTAAATATTTAGAATCAAATATTTCCGAAAAATTGTAACAATATTATCAATCAAATATTTTATAAAAAAACCTTTATCAAGTGTTATAAAAATACTAATATTATCAAATTAATATGTGGAAACCTGTATTAAATTATTATTAGAGTACCTACCTATTGGCTATTATATAATTTTTAAAACATTTTAGTAAATCAAATAATCCTTTGGTACAATAGATTACTTCAACAATGACCTTTTACAATGTTTATATCAAATTACTATTTTGTGCACAAACAATAAAAAAATGGAAGTCAACAAAACCTGATAGGATTGTACAATAGAAGAAAACAATATTTCTGAATTTATATGATCTCCAATAATTGTATTTAAATAATTAGGTTTTTAGATTGTATTGCAGAAAATTCTATGTAGGTAACTACGTATTACTCATTTATGTATAATTTAATGAATACTTTTAAATAAAAATTGAAAGTCTTAAATAATAAGATATTTATGGAATATTTTTGCAAATTAAAAATGTATTATAACTCATAACTGTTTGTAAATCGGTATAAATGATATAATAAAAATACTATGGGAATTAAATAATATATAATTACTTCTAAATATTAACTCGATTACAGCCAGTAAATGGTACAAATATACATAACTGTATTTAAAATATTGTGTATTAACTGTTGAAATAATAATTACCAGTAGGCATATATGACTTTCACTATTATTAATTTTAGTCATAACTCCATTCTAATGAATTTACAAATTCAAAAATTAAAATTTATAAAATTTATAATTATAAAACGTATATAAGACATATATGACCCAATATAAGATATTTTAAAATTATTATTTTAGATTTCATATTGTTTAGATAAAAATATATATAATATGTATAAAAAATAAATGTATATAGTTAGGTGTATTTTAATTTATACAATTTATTTGAATGATTAGTCAATAGTAATTGATGATCATCATCATTGTCAAAGTATTAAAATAACAATAAAATGCTAGAAATATTTAAAAATAATAAATAATAATAGATAATAGATGATTATGGATAACAAAATACGTGCTATATATATAACATGTAAAGAGAAAATGTAGATTGAAAAGTGGGATCAAGAGAAAAGGGTCATTAGGGGATTTCAAAATAAATATATTTTCACATAAAAGAGAGATATTTAAAGGGAATAAATTAAACAATTATTTATAAATAAGTAATAAACGGATTAAAATAAAATGTACAGAAACCGTAACTAAAACCGAATTTGTGGTTTTTGACTATATATAATATGCAGTACTTATAACGAAATCATAAAATGCAAAAATTAAATTGCGGTGTTTCGATTAAATTTAAAGTTTAACCTCTCGTACTTATTACTAAATTGAAAGAGAGCAACATTTTTAGCCTTTTAAAAATTATCGTATGGCGAAGAAATTGCAGCGTTTCAATATTTAATTTTTATTTAATTATCTTTAAATATTCCTCGTACCAGAAAAGACTACAAAACATACTAAAAAAATGTTCATCTGGTTATTAAATTGGCATTTAAGGTATTGAATACGTCAGAATTTAAGTTGTACGGAGTTATATGGATATATTTCCTATTATATAGGTAAATTATATGAATTCATACAGAAAATGAACGACAAGAAGAAGAATTACAATTATTTTTAATATTAAAACCTACCTATTATTTTTATTCGATATAATATATTGTGATTGTGTAGTTATATTTTGGTATCAATAAAATCGTATATATAACAATATGGGTATGACGTGGTGAGGGGGAAACGGCTCCTCGAATTTTCACTCTAAAACCTGCATTTGGACTCAAGCCCTATGCATTTTTGGACACTATTTACGTCCATGGGTATAAGTAAAACAGTATGGGTGCAGGAAGCAGTAAGTTATGTGAATATCCTGCGTATTGTTGTACAGACCGTAAAACCCTGAACAATAAATTCCACAAAATAATATACATGTATATTACAATGTACATTTTAAACATTTTATTTGACAATATATATTTTATACGTGTATTCTAGTGTATTCTGTGTGTAAGATTAAACACATGATCCAATAATATATACGTTTCGAGAAAACGATTTTGATGTAACGCGATTTACGTTTTATAAAATTTACATTTTTAAAACATATATTTTCCAAAAAATCAATTTAAATATTCAAAAATACAAAAACAATATTTGATAATATATAATGTACGCAAAATAATTCCATACGAATTCAAATATGTATTCGAAATCGTGATTGATCCGCATACATCCGAGCTATTATTTTTAGTAAAAATGATACTGAGAAACCATGCTAGAGGCCATTTCAAATGCAAAGCATTATAATAATCATTATATACGCTGAAAATGTATGTTTAAATATTCTCTTTTAAGAAGACATTTTTAAGCTTTTCGTTGAGATAAAAATGTTTAATGATTTTCTTTTGTTAATAATGTATATTACTTTTTCTCATAATATTATTTCGTTTCGAGTATATTCAAAAGAACCAATATAGGTATAAGCCTTTGCATTTATTATTAAATCGCATAAATTTGAATAAATCATACGGGGTATGTACTTAATATGAATATAATTTTAATAGCATACTTTAGAAATATAACTAGTATTATTATAGTTATTGTGATTATTTTGATATTATTAACCTTCGTATCAGTGGCATAGCAGAAAGAAGGGGCAGAAAGGGCCGTTTCCCCCACCCCAGGCATAAACAATTTATACTTTTAACCCCTACGGATAAAATAAACAATCATCATCAATGTAATTCGTTAATATATAATATTTATAATAATTCATTTGTAACATATAATAATAGTAAATAATACACAGAGTTTACATTTTTGTAATCCAACAATTATTATCATTCTCCTATAATGTCTATTTGAATTATTAATTTTTTTCTATAATTCTGTATTCATATTTTCCACTTACTTATAGCACTCTGTATAATAATAAATATAATATTAGTAGGTATGAACCAAAAAGTGTAATAAATAATTCTTAAAAAAAAAAAATATCTAAAAATAATTTTATAAATCATACAATCTTATAGGATAATAAAATAATAATTATTATTATTATATGATAGGATGGAAAAATTATCGTGAATTTTATCAACGTCTAAAAATAAATATACATATACGAGTTTTTAATTGTCACATCTGAGAACAGTCGTGGGGAATTTGTTTACTCTCGGCGAAAATATGAAAAATGACATTATTTTTATTTTATAATTAATTTGTTTTTATGCTGTTCTGTAAAAAAAATATTAATCAATATGAAAAGTAGGTACAAGTATTGTGTATATAATACCTTATCAAACAAATAAGACTATTATATTAAATAATTTATTCCATTAAAGTGTTAAATAAATTTATATTTAATTAATGATATTACGTTGTTTCGAAAATGTAGGTACCAACGTGACAAAATAAATAAATAAGTCGTGAACAATACGAATTTTAGAATTTTTTTTCCCATACATTAGGTTCTCCGCTTTTCATTAAATTCTGTGGAAATAAATTGGAAACGTACGCTTGATATATGTAACCAATGAGAGGCGGAGAACCTAATACACGATAATAAGTGGGGATACTTCACAGAGATGTGCGTATCACAATGTTGCTGACATACCTATCTATTTTGTCATTGGTACCATAAAAATTAGTTATTAATTGTACAGGTGTTGGTCGTCAAGTAAGTAAATAGATTTTTGTTTATACTATTTCTTTACTAATAACTTTGTAAATATGTTATCACAACATATATATATATATATATATATATATACACACATTTTAAGTAAATATGATAGGTATCAGAGCCGTCCTGAAGAAAGATGTTTGATGGAGGGGGGGAGTGAAAATGTAAAAAAAATTATAGAATAGTTTTCTTCAAAACATAAAATAACGGAAAAAACGAAAAAAAAAGTACCTAATCAACTTTTTTCCCATTTTGCCGACTACAATACTAATTATTTATAGTTTGCCGACTTAAAATTCGAAAATACTTCATAAACGCGAGTGAATAAGCACAAAAAAATAAAAAATTGACATCGATTTTTTCTACTATTTCCTGACTGAACTTAAATTTGCCAATTTTGCCGACTGCTTTCCGAAATGGAGAGGGTGAGACCCCACGCCTCCCACGGGACAGCCCCGATAGGTATACATACTACATAATACAATATATTACATATATGTCCTATATAAGCTTATAAAGAAAAAAATAATGAAGTACTTATTCTATTTTTCACGTATATTTTTATGTTTAACTGGTTTAAAATTTTCTTAGACATTTTACATACTTATTATACTTATATATTTAAATACATAAGTGAGAGTTTTTATGTATTCATGCCAAAAAAATATATATAAGCCTTAAATATTTGCCCCTCCCTCCACTAAGTGAAAAATAGTTCCTACGTGACTACTTCGTATTTTAACTGTTCTAATAAATAGTCAGGATAGGTAATGGAATTAGAAACCAGAAATATATTTGATTAAAAATTACCATATTATATCTTCCTAAATAAAATACAGTTACAAAAATTTAAATTTAAATAAATTTAAATTAAGTCAATGTAATTTTGATAATTTTATTTTAACTTCAGAGGATACTACACACGCGATCTTATAAGATTATAGTTTTTATAATTCCATTTCAATTTTTTAAAGTTCATATTTATTATTTTCCAAGTTCTTAGTTTATAATACCCCGACCTTTTGTCTATACTGGTAATAGATTTGTAGGATTCTTATATTTTAAATTCCTCTACACACACAATTTTCCAACTATTTATATTATTTAAGACTATTATTCCGATTTCTTTACAATTTATTTTCCACGAAACTACCACATTAATTTCATTTATATTCTACTTAAATTGTGTTTCCATTAAATTATATTAAAAAAATGATTTTTCCATTCAATATTTTAATGTCATGGAATTACAAATCATATAAACTAAAAATTCTAAAAAAGAAAGAAATTTAAAAACTAAAATTATATTTTCAATGATATTTGTTAATATTAGTTTCAAATACATTATATACAATCAACTGATATACATGACACTTCAATTAAATTTTACTCTTTCAATCACAATTTTTAAATTATAACTGATTTGAATTTTTAAATATATTTTAGAAAGTTAATTAAAGCATCTTTTATCAGTCTTAATAATAAAAAAAAAAAACTGTGGAATTCAGTGTTTTATTATCAGAGCATTCTTTTGAAAAATGTTTTTCGCACATTTCACATCGTTCACAATATTATCTGACCCACAAATATGCATTTTTATACAAAATACATTTTTATTCATACATATTTATTGGAGGGGAGGGAGCAAAATATTCAGAAAACCAATTCGAAATTAAAGCTACGTAATCACAGTATAAAAATATGTATTATGTAAAATCATAAAAAACTCGTTACCGGAACTTGTAGGGGGAGGTTGGATGTTTATAAAAAAAAAATACTGAGAGTCTCCCCTTTAATAATATTATAATCGAATTTGGTGCGCATCCGCTTTTATTTCCCATTAAGTGGCCATATATATATCAACTTCGTGTTGTTCCTAAAAAAAAAAAAAAGTAAAAAGCAATATTTATTAAGTACTTTGCGCGATTGACTGTGAGCAGCCGAAGTAACAGGGGGGTTTTGAATAGTTGGGGTCCATCATATATACTACACAGCATCCCATGGAATATATCAAAATATATGAAACTATAAATTCTATATCATATAATACATACATCATTTATGGCCGAGAGTAAGTCCAATATTTTATGTTAATCGCTAAAAAAAAAAAAATATACTAACGTATATATTATAATATAATAATATAGTGTCGTTGCCATAATACTTGTGTACACGTATTTCGTTTGTAGTATTAAAATATTATAGTTATTTTAATCGCGTAAATTGTATTACTTTATATTGGTATAATATACGAGTCGTATAGTGTAAGTGTACAGTCCTGAGTCCTGAATTATACTGATTAAAATATACGTATTTTCCTTCCTCCTCCCTCACTCATAATATATCCAAGAGCTCACTAACAAATGAGTTGACGATCTCTTTTTTTTTTTGCTCGTCAACTTTTTTTTTTTTATAATAACTGTCCACCATATCTATATACCATAAAAGTATAGAATCTTGTGCATTTTAAAAATAATGAAAACAAATACACAAGAATACAAATTAGACCTGTGTATTATTTATATTTGGATATATTAGCATATAGACTATGTTAAATTAAAATGGACACTACATTATTATATTATTATATCATATCCATCTATAACCACCAATAATATTTCATAGCAAAATAAGGTTACGAAAAGTATCTTCAATAGGTAGATAACATCCTCATAATACGGACATATTAGCATATGACACCGGTAAGTAAAATTAAAAAAATAAAATAAACGAAGGCATAGGTAATAACAAATAAAAAAAAAAATAAACGTAAATAAAATTAGAAGATAAATAAGTTAAAAATATAAAGTAAGTCTGGTAACAGTTTGGCGACATGTCTTTCAATCTTTTCATTTCACACGGGATTGGTCACAGTTGTACAGTCAAATTCTATATCCAATCTACTGCAGCGTCCATACTGACTATGTGGATTTTCTCAAGCTTGCAGTGAACCTTATCTGTGCACATTTTTCTGCTTAATGTTTTATTGATTGATCCTGGCCCTAGCTCCAAATAGGAGATTTTGCTACCTCTATTTGTTCAATAAGCAATTACATTTTTTCTGCTAAGTTCTGATTATATTTATTTTGTGTAATGTAATCCAAAAAACTGGTAAAAGTTATTATATATTATCAGTTGTACATTCATCATCTGAAGGTATCAGTGAAGAACAAGTTTGATTGCATAATAGTGGACTTAAAGTCGATCGAATTTATTAATACTATTGACTATCTTCAAAATTTGAAATATATATATATATATCACACGATACAATTAATTGGTATGTAAACGGCACTTTTAAACTGGCTCCTCATTTATTTTCGCAAGCATAATAACATGTGATATTGGTTAAATACTTGGATGGCGTTTATCCATTTATGCTGTTGTGATACGGTGGATACCACCACCAAACAGAGTTACCATTCATGTATCCTATGTAAATGAATAATTTATTCTATTGTGTTTTTTATTTATTTATATTTACGTTCCTTGCTCTTCCATGATATCGTCCCCTCCGTACGATCCGTACCTCCAAATGAAGCGACTCGGCGACACGGTCGGTCCTTTTCGTTCTACGACCGCTGAACGAACAACACGTTCCCCAACGATTCATTGGTCTCGTACGACACGGATTCACGTCCGCCTCTTTCCTCGTACTCACGTCTAGTTTTTCATCAATATTTTATTTTATTTTTATTGTATTGTATTTATCGTCGTGTTTAATAAAAGTCTTTCGCGCCGCACACACAATCGTCGTTTACTAATTTCTACCGTATCTATACTTCAGAAATATTCTACCGACGGAGTCAAATTGCGCATTTGGGTATACCGCGGTGTACCGTACGTAAACCGACTTCGACCTCGACGTACACGACTTATTCCATGTCAATAATATGCTCCTACTAAATAAAACAAATGAAACATATAACCTGTTGTTATAAACCAACCTAACCTATCCGGGTTAAAACCAACATTGATCGCTTGCGCTTTCGAACAAGCTGCGGTAAATTATAAAAGTTCGGTAGAATTTTCTGTAAATATTAAAATGATTTTATCTTTAGCATTAGTACCTACAGATCGATGTTATTGAAAACGGTGTAAACATGGTATCTGATTAAACTACCAGAGGAAATATTACACGTTAATTATAATAAATATAAATAAGTAAGTACCTCTATTAGATTGGTTTGAAGAAAATATTACATAATTTTATAAAATGCACAATCAAACAAACAAAATTTCATAATATCCAAAGACATAATAATATGAACGTTGACATCTATATTGTTATTTATTACCGTGTGCAATATTAATGGTGCACTATAGAAATTTATGTCATAAATTATTATTTCTTATCCCTACATTTTTATTTAATTCCACAGACCGTTTTCCGATTCGGCGGCCGTGTGAATATTTTATTTCCCGTTTTTTTTTTTCGATATTGTAGGTACTTCGGATTTATGATTTTTTTCATTTTCCGTTCGTTATTTCACCTTTCGATAACACAAAGAAAAGGTACATCATATCTGTAAATACACTCTGTATTGATAACGAGCGTTTATTGATGCGGTATCCAAATGAAATCGCGATATGACTTCTTTTAATTTTTGTATTTAACAATAAGTTATCATTACGAATCCCGATACAGTACATAAGTATAGTATGTACTTACTCAAAATGTGTCACACTCGATAACAGTTTCAATCATTAGGTATTTAAAATCTCGTAAAATATGTGATAAATTATTGATTTTGACAAAAACGTTTTTTTCCATCGCTTTTCCGTAATATTCGATAGTTTTTTTAACCATTAGGAAAATTAAATAATTAGTACCTATAAAATAATTTTATTGTAAAATGTATAGTACCTAATAACGCTAAAATGTACTTTACGCCGAATTGGGTTCTACGTAAAAATGACTTTCCGCCAAAATGGTATAACTATATGACAAACGACCACGCCAAATCAGCCAAGCCGAAATTTTTTAGACCCTTTAATTGATATAAAAATTAGAAAAATAATCAAAATACACATTTTTTTCTTGAAAATTTTAATTCATATGATTTGGACGAGTTTAATTCTTAATTAAGCAGATTGTGATGAATTGTTTCTGATTTGATAAATTGTGTTTTTAACGAATTATCTATTTGAAAAAATATTTCGAATAAAACTTACGACTAAATTCACGTTATTGTTTGGAATTTCTATTTAAATATTTCCTCTTTATATAGCGCAGGTTTATGGAGATTGAAAACGTATTACCGGCGCTTGTGTATTCTGTACCTATACACAATAAATGCATTAGTTTTCTTTCGGATAACACGTTTTTTTTTCATTATGTTGCTTTTAAAATATTATATAATAAGTATACGAAACGTTATTACATTTACGAAGATGACTGCTGCAGTTTCATTTTAAGTGCACAAAATGGAAAATTTAAGGATTTAAAACTTTGCATTTTAAACTCAAGGTTGTTCATGTAAATATGCATAGTATTATAGTCTACTCTAAAAAAATATCTTCTGTAGTAATATTTTTCTAAATAACTTTTTTTTTTTAACAAATTTACGAAATATTTTTTTAGAATATTGTTTTTATAATTCAATCATTATTATTATTATTTATACTCTTTCGAGTTTAAAACTACGTGAAAGTGTTTTATCATACTATGTTTTACGAGTGAGACTTGGTGACAATAAAAAAAAAAACTGGATCAAATTCATATTTCAAATACATACACCTACTTACTTAAAAACATTACCAGACGTTTTTCAATACAAATAATTTTTGCCGTGTTCCAAAAAAAAAAAAAAAACAACATCAAAACTTTAAACTGTTTTTAAATTTCCATGTACAATGGTTCGAAACTTGATATTAACTGGACCAAATTAAATGTTGACAATACTTTTTAGGATTTTAAATGAAATTATAATTAATTCTATAGGTATTATTATGACATAATATGAAATCAATTTTGTTTTTTTATTCTCATGGATGAAATAGCAATTTGATAAAAAAACATTATCAGCTTAAAAAGTGTTTTTTTTTTTTTTTTGTTTTAATGTTCTTTTTTTTTTACCGCAACTGTATTTATAATATATAATTAATTTTATCTTATAAAAGAATGGTAGTAGAAACTTAATTATTTTTGTTATTATTTGGTATTTAAAAAGTAGTAATAAGTTTACGGTATTAATTTATTATTATTATTTCGTACACTTATTTTGAAAATTATTTACTCCAATATAAAAATAGTTTTTATTTTTATTACAAATTATATTTAAATTATTTTATTTATTCATGCAGGTTATATAATATAATATAATATGGACATTTTATTATACAGGCTTGACGGTATTGAATCGGGATACATCCTTTTATCCAAACTATAAAAGACTCATCAATATCTAAACATATGCTGTCATGTAAATTAAGTTTCAATATTTGCATATTACAAAAAAGTACACTTAAAATGTTTCTCTTTGAATGGTAATTTTACGCCCGTTAATTTATTTTTAATTGATCCTACTAAAATGTTTTCGTGACATTTTTTATTATAGACGTATTAGTAAAAAATATTGGAAAATATATAATTTTAAACACTACACGGACATTCGAATACACAAACAACTAAACACAATAAATAATATAGGTACCTATAAGTATCAAAGTCGCAATTTAAACCTATCAATATTAGAAACATATTGAAGTGATATCGAATATAATTAAATAATCTACGAGTATTATCGCGATAAGATTACTTTATGTTATCTGGCCAATAAAGTTGATTGAAAAGCCGGTCCTAAATGGTACAGAAATATTTGAACACAAAATAATAATAAAAACCATCATCTTAATGTAATTAAGAAAGTGGCATATTGTATTATAAAATACGATGGGTAGGTAGTGAAAATAAGTTATATATATAATAATTTATTGATTTTTTAAAACAAAATATTCTATCGTAACTCCAACTCTTTGTCATATCTATATATTAAATAACCGTAAAAAAACCATTTTGCTAAAAATGTAATATTTAATATTTTATTTATTATCTTAAAAGTAATGGTTTTACAATAAGTCTTGTAAATACATTATTTATAGACAATATTATGTTCTATAATTGAAATTCTAATTTTTTACAATTAAGTTCAAAAAACTAAAAAAATACTACCCTCTTTGCAATTTTCAACCCTTTTTGAGGCACGTGATGGGGATAAATTATCGTTACCAAATTTCACACAAATTATTTTATTATTGTACTAAATAAAATAGGTGGGGGAGAGTCAGATGATAAATATATTAATCTTTTTTTTCTTCATCTATGACTATAGACCACCCTAATATATAATATATTATGTATGTAAAAACATTTTTTTAAAAATTGTTTACAATGGTTTGGAGTTCATGTTATGCATATTTTTATAGGTACCATATGTTTCTACAATATTCGACGAGTTTAACCACTTTTGACTTTCTTTCTAAAACGCATAAGTACTTACCGAATTATTTTTCGCTTGAGAAATGCTGGGGACCTACAAAAATATCAACGTGTACTTTTAAGTCGAAAAATAAAAATCAATTTTTCTTCATCTCTCATAAAATGAAAAAAAACATCACTACCTACTGACAAACCTTCTAGAGTTTTATGGTGAAGTTGATTTTTTTTTTAAATATTTTTCATATTCATAAAAATATCCACTCACCTAAGAAAGTACACTTTGAGGTCGAGTGTATATTATAATCGGACGAAAGCACCAATAAATTATTCTTTCATCGACCCCGCGGACTGTCGCGTTGCGTCATATACGTCGCGTAACTACGTATCGAGGTACCTACTATTGATAGCTGCAGCACATAATATAAATGTCTGCACAGTGATATATTTAATATTATATATTATTAGTACGTGTATTCATAATATGTAACCTAATTTCTAAATAAAAAATACTGTTCGCCTATAATATTATGTTTATGTGCTTACTGATTTTGTTAATTACATATGGTTAATTTATGAACTATTTGCATTTTACTATTATTATAAAAATAAAAAAAAAGTTATTGGAAAGGAAACATTTAAATTACTCATTATATTCTCAAAATATTTTTAACCAGTTACATGTTCGGGATCTCGTTTATATCGGTTTTATACGATACATCGGGTTCAATATTTCGGGCAACATAATGGTCAGAGTAGGGAGTGGATGTACTTCGCTAAATAATTGCTGTAAATTTCAAGTTTCTAATATTTTAAATTTCCAATTTAGTAATCATAGCTGGCTTAATCGTTATTTTCTAATTTATTATAACTTTTCGTGCCGTTTCCCACATAAAAGTTGGTTTTCATTTGCGTTTTTGAAAAACAAACTAAAAAATCAAACAAAAAAAAAAATACCGTACTATAGACCAGAACGAATTTCCTAACAATAAAATTTGTACAAGAAAGCTCATTTTACTATTTCTATACAAAAATTTCTAATCATTTAATATGAAAAAATAAAAATAAAAACATCAATGTAAAACTAATACATTCATCGTTACGCTCAGAATCGAATATAAAAGAAAACTAATAATATATATATATATATATCTCCTTAGTAATCCTATAACCAGTGTTGGGACAGATAACTCATTTTGTTATCTAGATAAAAGATATAGATAATGACAGAAGGATTATCTAAGATAAAGATAAAAAGATAAGATAAGATAATATTATTAAACCTATTGTGGCAACGAATTAATGTTCTTAGAAAACATAATAAGTAATATACTTAATAACCACATTGGAGACGAAGGATTATTTTAAATGAATAGACGGTAATATGATTTTTCTCCAACAACGTCGAAGACGGGCGACTCGTTTTACGAGTCTATTTGATTTTAATCACATAAACAATCGATTTCCCGCAATTTTTGTACGTATAGACGAATGTCGAGCGATATTTACGTATTTTCCAAAACACAAAAATAATGTAGTATTCCACATAATTATATCATTATTTTTCTCATTTTTCGTACTGTCGTTAATCTATTAATA
>JAIPRL010005859.1:0-29993 GCA_025469235.1 Pemphigus obesinymphae
AATTATCAGTAGAGTTAAAAGAACCTAGCGATTTCTTTTGGGTAACAAGAGTTAACTCCAGTGAACAACACTAGGTTTTCGAACGGTAACCTTAGAGTTAACACTGATTTCTCGAACGACACGAAATCGACTATAGTTAACTCGAGTTAACTAGAGTAGAGTTTTCGAACGCACCCCTGCAGTATATAGGGATCTCATAATACAGTGTCATATTCGAGCATAGGATGAACGATTGCATAATATAGCATATTGATAGATTTTCCCGCTTAAAATTCCTCGCCAATCTCATAACATAACCAATAGAATCTCCAAGTCTCTACAATTTATTATTTCAATTTGATGTCTGGGACAAAGACTATATTATTAAGTTCAATACCGAGATAAATTATACATCCATTGCAAAGCGCGATATAATAACCAGAAATTTCATATTTATAAATTATGGTGATCTAAACTAGGTGATTACCTTGCACTTTTCAAGATGATAAGAGTATCAAGAAATCAAGAATAATATATTATAGGTTACAGTAAAACGGCCAGGTCTAAAACTATGTTGCTCACCAATAAGAACTCTATTCACGAATGGTTGAATACCATTTAAAACTATAGCGACTTAAATAGTCTCTAATAATCTAGAAATAAGAAACTGAATTAATATATGCTTATCGTTAGATATTACTGAAGAATTATCGGATTTTAGTGTTGGTGTAACTGAGCTAAATTTTAACATTGATGCTAATATTTTTTTCAAATCTTTCTTATCAAGTGAACGCCTAAAAATAATCATTAATGCAATAAAATCATGAAGCCATTTAAAAGTAAATATTAATTGGAAATATCATGTTATATATATATATATATATATATATATATAATTTATACATTTATACACTTAGAAGTCTGTGATCAAAATCTGGTATTTAGATGTAAATGTAAGATTTGAGAAAAGGTAATTATTATTTTTATAGGGATTTTGTTTCATTGTGTTTACATTAAAACTAAAGTTTAAATATTATAAAGAATTGAATATAAATTATAAGGTTAACCCGAATAAATATCATAATAACCATAACCAGAAATGTTCAATAACCTGTAACAACCGAGTTTTGTAATTCGAATTATGTAACACTTAAAACAAAAAACCTAAATTATCTATTAATTCGGTTGCAAAGTCCTGATTTTTAATGTATACTATTTAAAAATGGTATTTAAAATTTAAATATTTTATATTCGCGGTATACTCGAAAGGATCACTTTTAATACATTTATCTTTTATTTTTACGAGACAGTTCATTGTAACCCTTTCATGAAATAAAGGAACCTAACGTGGTGTAAAAGTCTCCTACGCCTAGAAGACAATAATATTTTTATGTACAGTTTATAAATCGATTTTTCGACTAAAGTTTTAATATATTATCGAACTAATCGTTTAAGGGATTGGAAGTGTCAATTTTCTGTTTCTGCCCATATTACACCCGTAACATAACAATTCAGACGTTTCCTATTACTAACGTATCGATCGATCTAATAGTGCGATAAGGACTCTGAAAACTAATCCGAATTCATCGTATAGTCTTCTTTAGAACAAATTTCTCACTTTTTAACATTTCAACTATACAAATTTAAAATGTCAATTTTTATAAGTCCAAATGTTTTAACTTAATTTCTGTGGTAGGTATTTCAAGGGATAAAATCAAAAATGTGGGATAATCGATAGAAAAATCGATCTAAAATAGACTTTACTACAAATTATATTAGTTTTCTGAATATTCTTATCACATACTAGATCGATGGGTACATTGAAAATAATAAACATTTAAATTGCTATGTTACGCGTGTGATAGAGAAAAACAGACAATTGCCGCTATCAATCCTCTCTAGTAGATATAATATAATTGCTCTTAGCTTAAAAGCAGCATTATGTTTTCTCACAGAGTATATTATTGAAATTGGAAACCATTTACTTTTTAATTATTTTTCTACGATTTTATGTCTGTACTCGAATGTGGAATGAATATAGCAAATTAAATGCATTATGAATAGTTACTAATAAAATCTATAAAGAGGCGAATATAACAGTTGCAAACAATTGAATAATTAATGACTAATATATTAATATGGTAAGTGCTGTCTATGCATTTTAAAAGATGAATTTAAATGACCTGTTTTGATAGCGTTTGGATGAATCCATTAATTGCTTCACTCCTCCGACAATAACCCGGTTTTCGAGTAGGTATAACATTATATTATAAAATATTATTACACAACACGCAAAAAATAAATCGATTTCAGAGTTTTGTGAAACCAACCGATGTAAATACTAATATAAATTGAGTTTTTTCAAGCCGAAAATCTAAAATGCAATTTGGAAAGAATGCAAGAACTCGTGCAATTAACCCACTAAAATTAAGTAAACTCGTCAAGGCAAACAGTAAAATCTGGAATATTGTAAATTTATCTGATAACTGAACGTCAGTAGACAATCCGCAAGTATTTTTATTTTTTTTTTTAATTGTAGATACTTATAACATTGCAGTTTAAATGTATTATAGGATTTAATATAAAAAATACTTTGTTTCTTCAAGACGTCCACCAAAATATTTAATTGGATTTTGGAAACAAGAAGACCAAGCATATTACTTATGCTCTTATACTTACATACGGATGTAAGTTGAAATATATTTTATGCCACATTTATTGCAACAATAATTCAAAAGAACTTGGAAATATTTTAAACATTTTTATAGAGTTTGAGCTGATTATAGCGAATTTAACGGTTTTATAGTGTTTTTTTTTTATAGAGCATAAGGTAAAGTTAAGTGTGTTGTACATTTTTTTGAAATTATTTACAAAATAGGTCATTACAAAAATAAGACTAATAACTCATCTATGTGTATATTTTTATATTGATGTTAATAATATTACTACCATCACCTCTTTAATTATTATTCAGTTAAATTTACATTTTTTAATATGGATAGCCAAGCAAAGCAATATTTACAGACAGTGTTATAAACTTATTCATAATTTGTAATTTTTTGCATTCTTAAATCTATTATTCCTGAAATTACCATTGTTTGATATATAGTATTGCTAATTTTTTTGTACAGTATAATAATATTTAAAAATTATTGTAGTTATATGATGGTGACAGACTCAGAAGAGGGGTGGGGTAGTAGGATGAAGACCACATGAAGACAGATCAACGTGGCTGTTATTATTTTCAGTGGTAATAGTATGTAAACCAAAATTTAGATTTTGAGAAATGTTTGGTTTTACAATGAAGTGTTTTATTTTATTTTTATTTCTGTACCCAAAAATACTATTAGAAGTGATCCAGGTTATTTTAAAATTTTTCCAAAAATTTTTTAACGTGTAAGGAAAATCCATCCGAAAATGTACGCATATAAACGGTAAAAATACGATTTCGGAAAAATCTACTTTTTCTCCCAAATTTTTCCTTAATTCTCCCTAATTCCATAAATAATGATTTTATAGAGTTGAAATATTCAGAAGTATAATATTTACGCAAAAAAAAGTTTAATTGGCAATACAGTTTGTCTATGTCTAGAAGTTTCTAGATATAGTTTTCGTATGTGTAATAAAATTCCTTTTACGTTAAAGATATGTTTTTAAATCATTTGTGATCCGTTTAACTTCATCAGTAGTACTTAATGAATTACTAATTACAGACTACTATACATATATGTACAATGACAATTCTATGCAAAATATCACTTGTTTTTACACAATTTAAAAAAATTGAACAACGAACGACAATGTTACGATTTTTTTTCTTACTCTTTTACGATTTTCAATAATAAGACAAAATGCAAAAGCATGACTTAAACAGTTTTAGAGCTTACAATAAGTCCATTATAAACTAAAAAAGGACAACCGTTTAATAACTAACTCATTTTACGGCATTTTGTAAAATATTAATTAGGTAAAAAATTAAAATACTATACAAAAATTTAAGATACGACATAATTTTTGTGTACATAATATTGAACGATCAATATTAATCATTATCTGAAAATTAAAATGTTTTATGTCAAAATAAACATTTTAAAACAAGCATTTTAAAGTTAAAAATAGCAATTCATTTCCAATGAATTAAAACTCTTTTATATTCTATATTTTGATAAATAATTATCTAATTAAAGAATAAAATTAAAAAATATAAAAATTGCTTTATGTAAAATTAATATTAGTTAGTAAATTGGATATACAATATTATGAATTATTATCAGATTTGTTAAGTTTTTGATTAAAGACCTAATATTATTTACATATATACATACTATATATATATATATATCAAGGAATGCTTTTTAGGTATTTTAGTACCATATTAACGTGGTCAAATTTTTAAAATGGATTTTTACAATTTTGTGACTATTTATAGAAGTGGTGAATTTCAAAAAACTTTTTTGCGCTTCGAGAACTGACAATTTAAAAAGTGTTAATTTTACATTATTTCGGTTTAATTAAAAAATACCATGAAAATCGTTTGTATAAACTATCAGTTAGTACCAACCATTCACGGTTGTAGATAGAATGTTTGTGCTACGGCTTATGATGGACTATAGTAAAACGTGACCGGGAAAGTTCATATCAAATTAGGCAAAAACATAATTACTAGCACTCTAGTGAATAGTGATCAATATTTGAAATATACATAGTAATATAGTATACAAATACGGCAATTAATTCCAGTTTTTTGCCGAAAAAGTCTTAGTGTAAATTAGGTTTTCAATATTTTTGATAAGAATATTATAGGACACATAATCATTATTCGACACGGAACCATTCTGTCTACAACCGTGGTAATAATTAATAAGAAATACGTATTATGAGTTTGACACTAAATAGATACAATATATAGTGAATATTTACCACCAATATCCTATCCATCAAAGTGATTCCACTCCTGGCCAGATTTTCAAGTTTCTAAACATAAGTTTAGGCATCTTATGTTCCCGTTATGTCCATCCGTCAGTAGTTACTATAGTGTTTAGTTACGATTGTTGATTTAGTGATCAGGGAAACAGATATTTTGTTTTAAATTTTTAGATTATGGTTTAAAATACGTTTAGGTGACCATATTTTGTAAATTAAAAAACGGGACAACGACAATTTTTTCTACCGAAATTGCCATGAATCGGTGTTCAAACGTTAAACAAGAAAGAAAAAACGGGCTATTATAATATTCTTACTCGTTCTGCAATTATCGTGAAAACCCTTAGAAAAACGGGACCTCGTCACACTTCCAAAAGCTGGGCAAAAAGCTTAAAAGTTTAAAGTTTGTCGAGACAACGGGGCAGAAACCTCAAAAAACTAGACGCATGGTTACCCTACTTTGCATAACTCACGTGTATTTATCATTCTCATGATGGACGCATTTAGGTGCCTATTATCAGCTGGTTCATCGAATCCTATCGATTCATTGAATTATGCATATTCCGATAGAATATATTAAATTATATATATTGTGTAGGAATACTTGCAAATAATATATTATGTAAATGACGTATGCAAACGTGGGAAAAACGACAGTATGAGCTCTTGCCAATATTGTACGCGGTCATCGGTATTGTTTCGGTAATTTTATACTTTTCATTAATAACATTGGCGTTCACCATATACGTGTAATTGTATCCGAACGGCGAAAGTATATTTTTTTTTTTTTTTATCGTCATTTGACCGGTAAATCGCGTTTTACCGCCAAGGGCATATTCATAATAGGTATGTGTTTAACTCGTATAATAAGTATAAAACACATCATAATAATACAGATAATACTATATTAAGTTGCCCGGAGTTCGCGCTTGTTATTATGTCATCGAATCTACGGTAAAACTGATTTTAATATCTTTCCGGGGACTATAGAGGCGGTTCGGGAACAAAAATATTACCAAAATTACAGTTAACACGAACGTAAAACACTGATAATTATATTAAATTGTACGAACCGTGGTTTTATTATAATTTTAATGTTATACACGCGCAAGTTATACGAATTGCGAGGCGTTTATTACGAAAATTTAAAAAAAAAAAATGTGTTAAACTTTCACTGATTTAAGTCAAATCACTAATTATAATAATAATAATAATATCTTCATCGTTTAGTCAATTCGCAACATGTAAACCTCGGTAGTGTTATAAGTGATTCAAATTTTAAAATGTATTTTGAAATTAAAAAATATCTTTCACCATGAAATTTGTTAAAAAATTAACATTTTATATCTATTCTAGTGTCAATATATCTAGTACCATAAAATATATACTTATTATAAATAATATAAAATGTAAAGCTAAAAATATGAAGCATTTTGCCGATGTAAATTAATAGGTAATCCAAAAAGTGAAGGTAGTTAACATGCATAGATTTATAATTCCAAAAAAGCATTACACATCAAAAATGTAAAACTTTGAAAACAAAATAATATTAACTAACAACATAAATCATAGTAAAAGTAAAAGGAATTTCTACAATATACAAAATTAATTAATTACTTAATACAATATTTTTTTTTAATTTCTTTTTTTTTGCTCTGGTGTTGAATTACTTGTAAAATTATTTATAGATATAAATTGATGAAAAAATAACTTTCAATGAAAATAAAACTAATTATTTATATCATGAACATTTGCAAAGTAAAAGTGTTATAACAAATTAAATAAGTACTTTAAATAAATAGTTTAATTTCATAATAAGAAAACTATATCAGCAGACAAAGAAATACAACAATAGATACTTAAATACTTATAATTATCAACATTATAAATGTAAATATAGAAAAAGTTCAAACATATTTTTCTGTCAATAACGTTTTCAAAAACAAAGTGATATAAGTAAATAATCTAATAAAGTTTATACAATATAATATTTATTTTAAAATGTATACTATTTAATCATAGCGTTAGCTAGCAAGCAAACAATTACGCAAATTTTAAAGTAGGTACATACATATATTAGAATGTTGTTTGCTTTTAGTATTGGAATAGGTTATTTTAAACCTTTTAAGTAGGTATTTAAAATACTTAAATGAATACTAAATACTTAATTACTTAAATACTTAATTTCTAAACAAAAGTCTAGACACCTTAAATCCCCATGGTATCCGTGGTTTTTAATATATAGTTACGATTTTGTTTATTTGGTTACCGCATAGAGACATAATAGATATTATTTGTTTTATACAATTTTTAGTACATAGTTACTAGAAATATTGTTATTCGGTTACATATGGAAGATAATTTAGATAGATATTATTCGTTTTGTTTAAAAATATTTTTAGGCTGTATATAAAATATATTATGTTTTGTACATTGATTATATCTTTTCTGACATGTTTAAATTAATTTTGTCTTAAAATATATTTTATTAATTTGTGTTTTCAATGTTCTTCAGTTATCTCATAATCATTGACTTCTAGTGGACCAATGTATTAATTGTTTACATGATAAAATTTGCAATAAAATATATGTTCATATTATTTTTTAATTACCATATTAGACTGGACTACCCTAATATTTCTAATAACTTTTTACATTGGTAATTCATTAATATTTTCTAACTCTTTTTTTTATTATTATTATGGTATCGCCAACACCGAGGGTGGATTGCGTGACATAACATATATTACCTTGTACCTCTCCCCTTAAAAAAGTATTTCAAAAGTATTGAAGTGGTAATCCAAATATATTTTAAAAACTAGTAACTATAAGTCTGCTACTTATATGTTACTTAATATGTTACTATTTCAGTAAAAATATCTAAGAAATTTTTAAAGTATTCTAATACAGTAAAGTATTTACGTTCGATGAGTAGGTATAATAATTTCATACCCGAAACATTATTGGTTTCCAAATTCCTTGTGAAACACACAAAAAATAATAATACATAAAATGTTATGTCAATATACAAAATAATTTTATATTATTTTTATTGCAGAAAATACTCCGAATTTAGTGATGGAATTAGTATAATAATAATATACGGTTAATGTTGACTTATCCAAAATTATATGATTTTCTTTTACGGTTGTCGTCTCCTTATCAATAGATACACTCATTTAAAGAGAAAAACATGTGTCTCGATCCTCATGATATGAAATAGATGAACAACGAACATAATTAATATACGTACATCTATCAATATATATATACAATTATTTAATGTGCTTACTTCTTTCAAATACAATAATAATATTACGTTATACTATGAATCAATTCAATATGTTATGTATTTTGTGCAAATAATTAATTAATAATATTTATTCAATTTCTAAATTCCACTGAGAACATTTCGAGATTTTGTGACTTCGATTTTATTTATTTTGAATTATTAACCTAGATAAAGTGTTTCACGCCATACGTTCATTTGTACACGCGGAATTTTTTAAATGTGGGTCCTATATATTATATTACTGTATATATTTAGGCACATGTGAGTTTATGCTAATGTTTTTTGTACATTATATATCTCGAAGGGAATCAAATAAATCATTACGATCTTGTATCCGGCACAATCGGTTCGCCCTGAAAATATTCTGATTTCTTTATTATTTACACATATAAATACAACATGTAAACAGTGATAAAAAAAATATATAATTTTTTTTTAGTTTTTGACATTTGTACTCAAATATTTGTTGTAGAAATGTTTTTAGCTATTGAACATAGACTTATTAAACGTGTTTACATTGCATCTAGGTTGGTAGGTAATTTGATGGATATATGGGAGTAACTATTATAAAAACTTAGACCATGGATAAATTTGAAAAATTGTCTGAAAAAAATTAATTAAAGTATAATACAGTAATATGCATAAATGTCATATCAACAATGAATTTATATCTGTCACTCATGCTATTGCAGGGTGTAGATCAGTGGCAAAATCAAAACGTTATTAAAATACACATAGTAAACCAATTTAATTGCGGAATTTATAGCAGTGTATATAAAAATGTCTTATTTACATACATTTTTAATTATAACATGTGGTAAAAGGAGGCAGAAATTAATTTCCTTGATTTTTCCACTGATGTTATCTGTAGATTAACTACTTGACGTCAGAACTGGATGAGATAAATGGCTAAATATCATTATATTATTTAAAAATAATTAACAAATAATTTTTATTTTATTAAATTAAAAAAAAAAAATTATTTCTATTTAATATAGTACCTAGAGAAATTTAATCCTAAATACAACCTTATATGAAAGCCTATAAATTAAATATTAGGGGGGGGACCAACTTGAATAAATTATAATGTTTTTTTGTTTACTGCTGGTTTTAGCGATAATCAACTTTCAAGTTATGCACTAAGGGAAGACAATCAATATAGGGGTATCCAAAACCACGAGGACTTAGGTCCCCTTGAGTTATGAATAATCCGAAAGTTTATTTTGGACTACCCAAATTAGTCATTTTTAGTATATTATATATTGGGATATGTAATATTTTCATCAGTTCAATCCCGTTTTGGCTATTATTGAATTCACAAAAAATGACCAGGTAGGTAACTTGTGTTAGAATATCTAGGTGTTCATGAAGAAAAAAATTTATATCCTTAGGTATCTACAAATCGTATTTATTTATTTTATTTAACCGTAGGCCAGTACTATATAAGTAATAACATTTAAATATAAAGACCAACAATTTCTAGAGATTAACTAATGGATTGTACATCCAAAATTTAACGAACGTTTGTGCAATCAAATTTCATTTACGAATCCTAAGAATCACTAATAGTTGTTTGTAATTTACAAATTTAAAGATCTCTTATAAAAAATCAACAATATGAGTATAAATACTTAACTACGAGTTGACCTGAAAAAATTGTCATAAAATATTTTTATTGTACCCATAAAAAAACCGGGATAACATGCGATTTTGAGAAGAATGAAGTTATCTGGTGTACATCACGTTGAAATTTAAAACAATTATAACTCATATTTTATATTATGAAATCATAGTGAATAAAATAAGAGTTGTTATGTAAAAATAAATTCGAATTACAATAGTTGATGGCTTTTATATATTATTATATATATATAACATATTATATCAGATTTAAACTAATTCCGATTGAGGTTCTTTTTTTTCCGACTCAATTTATTCCTGAGTAGGTATATTATTATTTTTATTATATTTCTCTCCTTAGAATTTGTATCAAAACTCTGATATTGGCATTAATTGGATTTGTGTTTGTAATAATATGATAATGATGGAACAGTGGAATAAATTACACTACCCATCGTATTGAATTTCAGTTGTCAATAATTTAATTGTTTTATTATTGCAATATTTTTATCTAAACTGCACCAGTTCTTTGCAAATTTGTATATTGACGCATTTCAACATTTACATTTTGTCACTCACGATAAATACTTCCAGTTATGTAATAACGATAATAATATTATTGATGAAATTTAATTCGATATTATTTAATATAATATATATCATTATGATCACGATGTATTCGTATATATGCTTTGATGCTATATCAAACGGTTAATTAATTATGTACAGATTTTTTTTAAACGACACATTATACAAATCTGACGTTAAAACTTATTTAAATACTTAAATAGGCATTGGGGAAAAACTCGTTCCCTGAGATTATGAGCCATTAAGTTTTATTTTATTTTTCCTATAATAAATTTAAAACCGATTTAAAAAATAAACAAGAAACATTAAAAACACTAAAATATATCGAAGTAAATGTATAATATTATTAGAGTATAATTCAACTACTATATATAGTAGGTTGTACATTATTGTGTAAACCAAAAATAATTTAGTATTTCAAGTGCCTGTCATTCGACTACAATCGGGAATTCATTTAATTTCTATAATTTAAACGAGTTGTCAATAATTTGCCGCACGTCATAAAACAGCGGGCTTTATTTCTCAGAAATAACTATGATAATCACATCAAAATAAAATCATTTTCGAAAAGCGTTTCATTATTTTGTTACATTAAAATATATACATTATTAAATCGTCATAATATGCTGATTACTTAGGTACGTCGAGTACCCAAGGATTAACAAAGTAAATGATAATATTAAAAAGCTAAAATCATGTAAATTCAAACATATTTTAAACAGTTAAGAGTAAGAAATATAAAGTTACTGAGTTAACCAATAAAAGTTAAAATGATAACCTGACATAAATTAACTCAAATAAGTTCATTGTTTATCCGTGATATATATACTAAAGTATATTTAAAAATGCATTAATAGTTTTTTTTTCATAATAACACAATAAGAGTTAATTACAGACAAAAACGAATATAAGTACTTGAAATACGATTCTTTCTTCAGTGTATTTTTATCTAACGAAATTTTGAACCTTAGTAATATTTTTTTTTTACATACCTACTTTAAACAAACAAAAACTAACTTGTTATTAATTGAATTATAGATTTTTAACTAGATAACTTAATAAATTAACAGAAGATACGTTAAATTAAATAGTAAACTTAAATATTAACAATAACTTAACTTTAACTTATTAACTAGTTAATTTATATCATTGCAAATACCATTAGTATATGTATATTAATCGTAATGTGTTATTGATGTAGGACATATTAGAGCAAGTCCCACTCCGAAAAATTATAAGTTGAGCATTTAAAATTGTACATAATATTATAAGTTAGTATTTGGAATATTCAAATTGTTAATTACAATTATTCACTAATTTTTCCTTTGAAACTAAGGTTAGATCACTATTGCTATATTGTTACTGAATCTTAATAATTAGTTTATAAAAATTATTTATTCAATACTTTATTATAAAACAAGTGTTTTATGAATACCTAAAAATTATTTGTCAAGGTTTAATTAAATCTATCTACATAGTATATTTTATGCTATTTGTATAAACTTAGTTATATATTATTTTAATTAACTACCAAATTATGATTTAAATCGAATTGATATTTTACAAATTATGGATATAAGTTATTGATTATTCAACTCATCATCGTTGTATTCTATATGTATATATATATACTGTATAGATACCTAAACAGTATATCCAACATTTTATGGACATTTTATTTAGTTGCATTTTTCTCCGTCTTTTAATACGAGTACTTAAATTTTGTGTAAAAATACTTCTGAAAATTATATAGGGTACTTATGATTTTACTTATAAAAAAATATTGAAACATAAAACGATTTTGAATGCCATCGAAATACTTTAAAATTATTTAAATACTGAATAATGTATTCGAATATTTATAATCATAACCTTTTCAAGTCATGTTCATACAACCATAAACCAATACTGATATTACCTAGATTGTTATAAATCTATATACGACCGCTATATCGTCGTCGTCGTCGTTATTTCAATTGACAACCGGTGGCAGCGGCCGGTCTATTTATCACACCGAAATTGAATTACTACTATCCGGTCCATCGTCTCTACCTCTCTTTTTGTCATTTACTACCTACTCTGCACACACCACAGATATTCTATTGTTCTATATTATTATACACGCAGAACAATAATATGACCGAGGAATAATAATAACGTGTACGATTATCACGACTGTGGATAGAATTGACACGTTTCTCTTCGCGGACAAGCCCCGAGTATTTCATCCCCGAATTGCGGCATTGTCTTGTACAACACGACAAATAGGTTTTTGGCCCCTTCAAATATGTATTATGCGCACAGTTAAATTGTGTATATAATATGGTACAAAGATGGTACAAACTTATCATTTGTCATAAACACCATAGACACTTATAAATTATTAATTATGTTTCCAAAATATTTTACATAAATTCAAAAACGTGAAGTTAAAAACATATTTGAGGAGTAAATATACTGCAAATAGACCAGAACGTATGCTCAATCAATTGAGTATATAGAATATAGCTTACCTATATAAAAAAAACTTGAAACAAGTCAATCAATTAATATGAATTAAATTATCAGTGAGAACAAATCATTATTTATCTTTCGAAACTGCACATCGATTAAATTGGGTGACCAAAATAATTAAAAAATGAGACAACCGTAAAAAAAGTCAATCACATTAATTATTTACCAAATTGGTTTGACAACGGTAAATAAACAAAGAAAAAAAACGATCATTCAAAATTGTCCTACAAACATTGTGAAATTGCTTAGAAAAACAGTGAACAAGCAAATAACTCAACAAAAACGGACCATTTCTAAAGGTGGACAAAAATCATCCTGTTTAAATTTTGTCGAGACAATGAAGCTACCCTAAACTATCATAATGTAATTTTGTAATTTGTAATCATTATATTTTACTTAGTTAAAAGTTTAATAAATTAAAATTCATAATGTACACATGCGTTATAAAAATTAACTTTTCGAGTACTATTAGAGGCCCTACATAAACATTTTTACTTTTTGAAAAAATAAATAATGTACTAGTGTGAATTGATATTTTAATAAAAGAAAAGGGTTCGCATTCTGTTGAAAATTTGATTTGCGCCATCAAAGATTGAGGACAATTTACGACCACTGTGTATACTATAGATTGGTCCCAGTCTATTTAAAAAATTATTGGCCGGGTGCAGTGTCATATGGTTCACTAAAATAAATTATTTCGTTCAGTCTTAGACCGTCTTAAAAAAAAAAAAAAAAAAAAACAGTTGTCCATCCCGAATTATTTTACAACGACTAAATAAAAAATATTTAATTGTATACCTACTGGTGGTCTAGTCCGTATTTATACGAGTTCTTTCTGGTCAGACTGTGGTCTGACAAATAAAATAGTTTTATGACAGTATATAAAAAAACGATTTGATGAAAAAACATTGAAGTCCGTGCCAAAATAATTTATTTATTGATTAATTAATACTTTTATAGTAGGTAAAACAGCTGTGTTTGAATACATTATCAACACAAATTCTAGATTGTAAATTAAACATACCACCTACTTACAAAAATATAAATGAAAATATATTTATACAATTTATTATACAAGTTGCGCATTATCGCTTAAAACAGTTAAAGTTTAGTTATTTTAACGGTTTAGCTTATGCATAGTTGACTATGTAAAAATAATAATTTAATTTTTTGCTTATTGAATTTTTATAAATAATTAACTTGTAATTAATGAGATAGTTTACAAATTTTATAAATTAAGTTAATTTTAAATAATTGAAAATCAAATTCTATTTTTCTATCGATACCACCAAAAAGTAGTATTTATAATTTCTATAAAAGTAATTTTTGAAAATGGTCAGGGTGCGGTTGAAAATAAATAAGGTCCACTTGTCATCGGGAATTAAATGCAGTAAATACCATCGACTTAACAACTATTTATTTTTTAATTCTATATTGCTTTTGTTGACAAGGTTTACATAAGCTCAAAAGTTATTCAACTACACTACGAAATATATTTTTATACTTGTTAGAAAGTTCTTCTTTGATCACACAATACCGTCTACCGTCACCAAAAGAAGTGAGTGCTTTTTAGTAAGTACTTTATATAATTCACTTTCACAAATATAATACAGGATATTTTCATTTTAATTTACAGGAAATAATAATTTCTTATTGTCATGTACAATTAACATGTTATATGTAAAATAAACATGATAAATTATAAGTTTATAAATCGAAAATATCCCACAATTTATTTTGGAAACCCTAGATTTTAGACCAAAATATCGTTTAAAAAATGTATAATATTTGGAAAAAAATTGATCAGGAGTTCCCCGGACTCCGCCGGTTTTTCAACTTGGATAGATACAAAAAAAATTTATTTGACTTTATATATCTAAGTATCGTTGTCGAAAATAATGAAAAGATATGGTACCTATTCGTTTAATTAAGTTAGGAAAACCCATTCTGCGAGCGTATTAAATTCCCGGTTTCTAAACATATTTTAAATATTAATCTAAAAATATGAAACAACAATGTTCCTCATAACTATTTAATAAAAATATTATTAAATCGATAATATCAATCTCCCCGGTAACCAAATCAAGAAATTCGTAACTATGTAACTTGGTACTATAGTAACTATATAGAACACAACCGGGGATTTTAAGTGTTATAACTTATGTTTAAGAGGCCTAGAAGACTAGAAGTAAAAAAAAATAATTGAATTTGTTCTATATCTATTTGTTAAATTATATAAATATATTACAATGAACTCTCAAATCGTTTTAAAGTAGCCTATTATAAAGTAGGAAAAATATAGGTAAACATAAATTAAAAGCATAGGTAGGTAACTGTAATTTTACAATAACTACTTTCTTGTTCAACTCTACAACTAAAATTAAATTAAGTTACATAATCTCAATTTGTATATAGATGGAGAATACTAAATACCTGTTACATTATTACGGAATTTAATATTATCATTATATTATGTTTTATAGACTAAATAATAAAATATTGTTCATTTGTCTATAATAACCAAATTAACAATCGTAACTATATGTACTAGTAACTACAGACAGACGGTCACACGGACATAACGGGAATATAAGATGTCTAAACTTATGTTTAGATAACTAAAATCGTTTAATATGATCTCTGGGAAATAAATTCAATTTAGTATTCTAATAAAATCAAAAATAAGTACGTTGTAGGAAATATTAAATGACCTATGCGTTTTTATATGCATAGCTTTGGACTAAAATCCCATTAATTAATTTAAAGTATTTTGAAAAATAATTGGATAAAAGGTTCCCCAGGTTTTTCCATTTGAACCGATAAAGAAATTCAAAATTAGATAGAATTAATATTGTATATGTAAAAGTAACTAAAAGACAAATTTGAAACGTAAAATGATTGCGGGCTATAGTTCAAAGTTGTTTTTTTATTATTATTTGAAAAAAATCCATTAATATATTTTATGTCTATGATAAGACCTAATATCTAAGATTAATATATGTTATATTACCTATTGATAATTTCTCTAATAAATAAAATTTACTTACCTAATTTGACTAAATTTGAAGTGAATTGTAGTCAATTTTTCGGTGATAAAAATGTTGAATGACCGGTCGCCATCGCCGGTATAAGTATAAATGCCAAATATAGGTATATGCTAAATATATATTATATACGTAACGTATATTATGATACACCAGTATGGTGATATTTTATATAGTGCTTGCCAAAATTTACTTTGTAAATAATCGTCTATTAAAACGTTTTTTTATAAACTCGAGGTATAGATTTAACACAGATAATTCTAAAGTCTACAATGCACAATATAATATTGTAAACGTACGATTGTTTTACTCGGTTTTTTCTTCCATTTAAATTTTCGGTAGGTCCCATAAAAACCGATTTTCATTATTTTTTTTGTTGTCGTTTCAAACGCCGTTGCAGCCCTTCGATGTTGGTTTATCGCTTATTATGTTTTTTATTTTATAGGCGCAACTGGTCCGTGTTGGTATATATATATATACGTATATGAACTGCAGTACAGGATCGTTAATGCATATTATAATAATATTATTATTTTTAACGTATAGACTTTATTGTAGAAAGAAAGAAAAAGACGACTATATATGCACATAATATTATTATAATATACTGCACGCCGAGTGACGGGTTTTAGTGGTACGAGTGCGGTGGTACAGGCGGAGAGGAAACTACGGAATGCGTGGCCCGGCGCCCCCGGGGGCACATACCTGTTAACATGATTGGATTCTGCCGGACGGACGGTAAAGATATTATTATTATTATTATTATTATTATGATTATTATTACATAAAACTAATAAAAACATATTAGCCGTGTACGCGAGTGTGTATTTTGAATTTGTATTTGTATTTGTATTTGTATTTTTTTTTTTTTTCTACCGACTTTTCGTCGACGTCATAGGACGAGACTCGGCCGATACTTTTTTTTTTGACGTTTCCGAAACGCACATTATCGTGCCAGTAATGTATCGTGTCGAGTCTCGAGTCCGGACGAACCGACACGTATACGATACGCACATTATACTGATACAACAATGAAAATAATATCATAATATTAGCGTACGCGTATAAACATATAACTACAAACGGTTTAGTGCTGTATACTCTAATCTCGAGATGAAGCGCGTTTTACGTCACTTCGTGTCTACATAGGGATCGGAAACCGTCGCGTTTGCGCGTTTTTTGCGAGCTATTCGGTTTATTGCTCGGTATATAAGTCGTAGAATATAATTTCAAGACACTACGAGTGTACGGACGAAATACCAGAGGTTCGTTGTGCAGATTTTTCAAATTCAGTTTTCAATTTTTAATTTCATAATTTCATAATTTTACATTTTACTTTTTTTTCTTTTTTTTTTTTTGTGTATATCGGACGTTTTTCACGTTCTCTTATTTCCCAAACTTTAACACGCTCGGGTTTCCACTTTTAGGAAAGTCAAAGGATGTTCTTGGTGACTACGACAAGCTACCAAAATATTGGACGGGTTTGGTAATATTGTGGCCGGTGGCTTGCACCACCTAGACCAGATATCATCGGCGAGAAATATCTCGTCGGATACCTCATTTCTAACCTGGCAATCAACTAGGCAGATATATAAAAACCAATGCGATTTTTGTTTAGGAGCTCAAAATTGTTATATAGATTGAATAATTATTAATATCGTGTCGGTATTGATCATAATAGTTATTCTATGGTATATTTCGGTCGACGTCGCATGTGGTAACTAAGACAAGTTTATTATTATAACCTAAATATTATTATAATTAACTCTGGGCTAGACTATTTATGGTTTTTTTCAAATACTCATATTCATATAAATATATTTATGTAAAAAAAGAAAAGTAAAAGCAAATTTTTAAAACATACGTTTACTCAGAAATTGGAGAAAATTATTATAATTTTTTTTTAACTAACTTATTTTTAAACGAAATTGTTGTCGTTCATCACGACCATTAATGGTTTAAAGATATTTTTGTATACGGTGTTAGTTCTAATAATACTATTGTTACTGTTGTAACATGTGCTCCGCGGTATACCTATGTTAGTGTGACCAATAACATTTCGTTTTTTTTTTTTTGCGGAATTGTCCTATTTTTGAGAATTCTATCTCCAGTTTACTCGACAAATTTTAAACGGGACGCTTAAGAGTCCATTGGAGTTCTATTTTTTTATAACTCGAGAAAGATTGCGAATGATAATTTTCTTTTTTCTTTTGCTTATTTACTATTTTAAAAGGGATTTATAAACATTTTGGTAGAAAAATTATTACGATTGGCGGTTTTTTATTGTTGCCCCGTTAGTAATTTTGAAAATATCGTTACCCTATACTATAGGTATAATATATTATATTATCATAGTGTATATGCATCGGATAAATCGTCTTTCAACAGACTCACGTAACACGACGAATACGATTATATTCATATTATTCGAACGACGACGACGAGAAATTATAAAATAGGATTGAACTTTTTGGTTTTTAAATGGTATTACACCAATATTATGTATACCAAGACCGCGGTTAACGCCCTCATCGGCCACACAAAACGCACGTGGCCGAGGAAAACTCTGTTATATTATATAAACGATTCGCCCGGATGCTCATAGTTTCGTCACACTGATATGCGTTCGTTTGATTCCTGTATAGCTCCCGAATACTGCCTAATTAATATTTATACCCTGTAATTTATTAATAGGGTTTTTTTTTTGGACAAAACAGACATTTTCAACCACTATAATAGCCAATAGAGAGTATAATTATTTCGCTTTTGTTAGCGTATGCTGTTGTTATTATTACAACGAGTGTAATAATTATTGTACGTAGCCGAGCGAACTGTTAGCTTAGGAAAACAAACAAATTATAATAATGTTTCCGACGTCTTTTGGGTCACTACGCCGTGGTCTTCAGAATAATTATGCTAAACTATAATAATATGATAGCGTAACTAGATGTCGGTGTACGATAAATAAAAAATTTAAAAAAAAAGAGTAAAACGGTTGCGTTCCGATTAAAACACTCGACGCACGCACCCCCGACGTCGTTAGCTATCTATCGCAAACTGGATTTCGACCCGAAGGTTAGATTAGGTCCAAACCGACAGGACATGGGGATTTCGGGTTGGCATCCCTGAGAATTCCTGGAAACTTTCTTTTCCAAGAACATTCCCGTTGTTATTGACAGAAAAATTAAATTTGTAAAATGTACGTCAGGGTTAGTATTCTTGGAAATTTCAGGAAACAAAGTCCCCAAAGTAGTATCCTTTATTGGGAGAGTTCTTGAAAGTTTCCAAAATAAGAATGATCTGGGTAAAACACGTGCAGGTATTAGGGTTAGAATTTTTGGAAATTCCAGGAACCTTCCTTTCTAAAACCGTTTTATTGGTCGGGGAATATTCACGAAAGTCGAGAATAAATAAGTACTGTGTTAAATACTTAAATTGTGTCACACAAAACCATTTAAACATTTTGTAGTGAAATAAAGTATAACTATAAGTATTTTTCCTAGGAATTTTCAAATATTACACGATGTCTTTAAATGTGAATTGAGAATTTTTAATATTCAAATAATTTTATTAACACTATCTTTTAAGTATACAATATTTCATTGATTTATTTAAAACTATAAATAGGGTATATAAATATGAAAATTACTTGGTTTTAATGTAATGTTTTTAAATATTTTGTGTTGGTAGTAATTCAGTATTTAAAATTTTTTTTGAATATCATTTAAATGTTCGAATATTAATAACAAATGATAGGTTTAGAACTTATTCTCTGTAACTCTGTAATAACGATGCAAATTATTTCTATCCAATTTCAAAATATTACTTATACCAAGGTCTTTCTTAAAAAAATTGGTAATTCAAAACTTCTTGATTTGTTATATAAGAGAATATTATTGAAAATAAAATATTTTGGTGAGTTTTTTATGAGATGCCAATTTATTTCTTAGGTAACATATGAATGGTAAATTTTTGACATGGCATAGGGAAATAATTTTGAACAAATTTACACTATAAAAATTATAAATTTTTTTAAAGTTCAAGTTAATTATTATTACGTAACTGTGTTATTTTTACCTATTTATCCTATAATAAATAATTTATTTTATTTTATTTATTGAAAATAGTAAGTACAATAATGTAAATGGGTACATTGTATATTTATTATAGATAAAAACGTATAATATGTTGTATAATTTTGCGAGGAAAATTCCATATAGTCATCTGTTCTAAACACATGCCTTTGTTTAAACTTCCAAAAGTAGCTATGTCTTATATCAATATTGAAAATGTACACTTTATTCAGAAACGTATATAGGTGTCAAGATGGGTATCACTTTTAAAATTATTTTTAAAGGAGCCGTGGTAGTATACTCGAAAGAATGATCAATTATCAATCGAATGCCAAAAGACAATGTCAGCGTTTTGACAGTCCTTTTTTTTTTTTTTTTACGAATTCCCATTTTTCGAATTCAATTGTGAAAATATTAATAATTTATACAAAATTTCTAGTTTTGTTTTCGAACCGTAATAAATAATATCGTGCGCCTACAATGGATGTGTACTTTTTTTTTTTTTTTAACCCCGATAGCAAAACGTAAAGCAAAGTTTACGTCGATGAAATTCGGAACTTTTTCCGGAATCGTTCGCGTCTTCGGAGATTAGTGCTGACGCGCCAAGCTCACAAGATCCGTTCATTTTTATATAAATATTATCTGTTACGTCATAGACGATTTTGAGGGGTTCTGTCTTCTCGATTATCGCCTTTGGTAATTATATATGCCCATTGCTTATACTGTATATACTTATATGGCATAATATTAAACGTTCATTACGTTATATTACACTACACGAATTTGAAACGCTTCGAAATTAAAAACAAAATATATAATTATAGGCGCGGAGGAGTGGAATAACCGAACAATCGGTGTATACTTCGGTCAGTGTACTGTTGTTATGGCGAAAACTGCAGCGGACGCGGCGGGTTAATTGAAATTGTACCTTTCGTCGGCCCGTCAAATCATTTATTCGCGATGTTACGTATTATCATATCTGTCTGTCTCTCTTTCTCACACACACACACACACATACACACATACACACACATACACACATACACACGCACTATATCTCTGTAATATGTGAGCCCCGAGGCTGTGTGTGTACAACACTGCTCATACCATTGTTCGCCGTACGAGTTCTGGTCGACCACACGAACGTAAAAAAAACGAGTGAAAAACGACTTGGAAGGAGAGGTATTTTAAATATTAAACATATTATAAAAGAAATAATAAAGAGTCTAGCCGAGAAAACCACTTATCGCCGGCGCTGGATCTAAATACGTACTTTTTTTTTTTTTTTTTTTTTTATAAATATTTTTTATTTATTTATATTTTTATCCCGCATCTACCTGCCAGCGCCATCGGAAATTATTTTCAAACATCGCTTATTATTATTATTATTATTATTATAGTCGGTTTTTCTCTCGTGTATATAATATATATATATATATATATTGTAATGTATAATAACGTTACCGCTTACGAAGTATGTAATGCATAGGAAGTCTGTTGGCGTATCTATCCGTCTCCTTTCCGTATCCGTTCGATGAACATGACTATCCGAAGCCGTTTTTGTGAAAAAAAAAACGCGCACAAAATATGCCTGGTAAATAACGGACGTGGACGGTGGCGAAGTACAATATATAATATGACAGGCAGACAAGGAGTCGAAAACGAAAAAAAAAACGAAACGAAAATAATAACATTTAAATACGTACACGCGTATATAATGTATACTCGTATGATAATAATAATTATTACCGTTCAGTTATGTGTGCACAGCGGTCAGCCCCGTTATTTTCGCGAAAACGACCGAGGAGGTAACACGGTGGTGGTATATGACGACCGCTTGGGGTCATAATAAACACGAAAATTAAAGATTTAAAAATGTGTCGTAATGTGTGTGAAAAACGCGTGCCTCGAAAAGTACTACCCATATTTATATTTCATAAGCATTATAGTGGATTTTCTGTGATTTATCGCAATGTACGGAATATATTATTATTATTATTATTATTATATGTACGCATATAGGTAAATATTGTTATAACCACAGGACGGATATTATAAATTAAAATATAATAGACAATGACGTGTGTGTGTGTGTGTGTGTGTATGTTTGAATATCGCTTATAATTTGTTTTTTTACCATTCGGTAAGCGTTATTTATACCTATTACGAAATATATAATGTGCGGTATATACGACGTGCGGTCGTAGGAGGGAAATATATTCGGGGGTTGGGGCAAAGAGTCGATTTAATCATGTGCTGTATAATATATTGTATAAAATAAAAAGTCAATACAAAAAAAATAAAAAATAATTAGTATTTATTTATATAGCGAGTCATAATTATTACCATTCGAATAAAAATAACAAACGTTTATTGGGAAAAATTAATTTATGCCCTTTTTGTTTGTACATTATGATTAAATCCTATATATATATATATATAGAGAGAGAGAGAGACAGAGAGAGAAAGAGGTACTACTCGGCTGGAGTTTATAAATATTATAATATTTCAATCGCTTCGTCGGAATCAATGCGTTACATACCTACTCGTCTGCATTGAACGAACACGTGATGATTTCACACGTCTCGGTATGATAATTGTATATTATGGATTACGGGTGGACATGTCCAAAAACAAAGGAATACAAAAACTATTACAAGCATTATTTACAATTTATAACGTATAATAATATATACGTTTTGACTGGAAACACACGATATTACATATATACATGTATATACCGCGAAATTAGTCGAAACATTATTGAGTGGAGGGTTATACCTTTTTTTTTTTTTATCATTTTCTATCGCATATATTTATAACTTAACTGAATAATCACTTTAGCCACAAACCTTGCCGTTTCTTCACATACTTCACGGGAGTTGACCGTCCTTTTTACGATTTCTGTGATCTCCGTAGTTCCCAGCGCTTCTCTGAGCTCTATTCGCACTCGAGTAGAGTATACCTGGCACTGTCATCACCCAGTCCGCAATGAACGCCAGTCGTCGCAAGTAAAACTTGCAAACTCCAATTCACACACGCCTCGTGAAAATTCAAGACTGGTGGAAATCCATGGTGCCGTATGCACTTATTTCGTCCATCCCTCAACGTCTTTGATAAGGAGTCTCGTCCATTTTCCTTTATCAGCTTAGTTGTATACAACTTACCATTTTTTGATTGTATTTTTTCTTAGCGACTCTACCCCGCCGGTCCCATCTTTTTGATTTGCAACATGACCTCTTCTTATGCCATACTACTTCTTCCGTCGTAGTTCGTTTTCACTGCAGACCATTGAGAAACATCGCATCTACTTGCTACGTTAAAGTTAAACCTATTATTATTGTTGGAAAATTAAAAAAGTACCTACAATCTACATATTATTTTGGAGACAATAATATCCAATAATAATTAGAAAATGAGTTTTAATTACAAATTTTATGTTCTAGGTTTTTAGGTTTCTAAACATAAGTTTGGACACCTTATAACATCCCCATTTTCCCGTCCGTCTGTCCATAGTTACTATAGTTATAGTACATAGTGACGATTGTTAATTTGGTTACTAAAGGGAGATCGATATTATTCCTTTTATTTTATATTTTTAAATTATTATTTAAAATACGTTTAGAAACCAAAAATTTAGCACGCTCGCAATGTGGGTTTTTTATCTTGTTTTTTATTAAATTATTTTATTTTATTTCAAAACGGTCCATTGATCAAAGTACAGATAACATATATCTTAAACATATTGATATCAGTATACTTTCCCGACATTCAATTGCCTGACAATACATTTGTGTGACAATATCAAGTTTTATTATAAATAAATCTGTGTCGACAATTATTCAAAAATTCAATAAATTTAATATAATAAATAAATAAATATAATAAGTTCAATAAACATTTGCGTCAAAATCTGTGTCAAAAATTAATGTTTTAGACGATTATATAATTTGTCTCAAAAATTAATAGTATATAATAAAAAAGAATGAATAACACATTACACTACTTACAAATTAATATTTTGAGCGATTCCACTTAGAAATGATAAATTTGAACGATTTTCGTCTGATTTTGGTATTTTTGAATTATTGTACATTAATATTACGTATTAATAATAATAAAAAAAAAAATAATAATTATAATAATAATGATGCTTGTCGGGAAAATGTAGTGTCGGGCATATGGTGTCAGGCATTCGAATGTCGGGCAAACATATCAGACTCAAATATATTGCTAGTAACTATACAAATTCCATTTGATCAAAAAAAGTATATACAGAAAAGAATATTAATTAAATGGAATGTAAAGGACGGGTCTCCATTGGTAATATGCATCATCGTAAAAATTGGTCATTTTCGAGAATAGTGCAAAGTAGTACGAGTATATAAAAAAAGGATAAGAATATCGATACTGGAAATACAGAGATTTGAAATGAACTTGACCATAAGTATTTCAGAACAGTCAACAAAGACCCTTCAAAAAGCTTCCGTAGAAATATACGGTTTAAAGTAACTATTTTAACAGCTAATGATTGTATAGGTGTTTAATATTTTCAATACCTGCTTATAGTTGTGTGATCCATGTTTAATTTTTAATAAAATTGATAAAACTTAGAAACATACGTAATTTTATTTTTTTATAAACCTATACATTATCTGCATTTACATACAATATAATAATGTACCTATTAGTATACAATTTTTGTCATAAATAAGGAAAATTATTTAAAAAACAGTCCAGATACAGATGATGGAAGTTTGTCTAATGTTTCTGCTGTCCTTGGACAGTATAGTATTACTATATTGTTTTAGACTTGAATGTAAAGATAAATCATTGTATTCTGAAACGATTCAAAGCAAGTTCGATATAATAATATTTAATATTATTATAAGTAAAAATAATAATGACATATGACCGTTAAATTGCGAATGTATAAAAACAGTTAGCATAAAAATTATGAGTTTATATCAATCAATAGCCTTTTTACTCCCAAACTCTAATTGAACTCCTTCTACCCGAAAAAGTGTATATATAAAAATGGGTAAAAAACATCATTGTAAAACCAATTGCTCCAGTTCTAATAATCTAGAAGTACACATTTCATTCAAGTAAAATCGCCAATTATAACAAAATATGAGTAATGCTTCTATGCTCCATTCCATTCCCTTTGTCACAAATCAACAGTAAAAAAAACTATATATTACATATTATGTATTTTTTTTTTTTAATATCCAAAATCACATAAATGTTTGATTTGAGATTGAATTTTAAAAATATTGTATAAAAATGATATACAAATGGTTTTCTAAAGAAATTTTGTACTCCCGCCTCCTTGAGAAAATCCTTGTTGCGTCACTGCTTTTCATACAATATTATAATGTTACAACGATAACGTTATCAAAATAATTTTACAAACATTATAGTATATTATACAATATTCGTAAATCGCAATATCTATGCATATTATATACGTATCAGAGACTCGGTGAGTAAAACGGATATAATATTATATAATATATTTTTTTATTGAATTTGTTTCGGTGAACCTAAGTCTAATTTTTTTCGGTATTTATTTAAAATGTCGAAAGCCTTTTCGAGTTTTGAAAAAAAAAAAATAAATCCGTCGAGACCACGTAAGCCGCTTACGTCCGCGCCCAAGACGGGTAAAAAGGTTTTGACGGCCGCGGAGTAATATCGGATAATCTCGCACATGTGCGGCGATCCCCTGCAAGTCTCAGGTCGTCTTTCGGTCGGGAACTTGAGGCTTTTTAACACCGATGTTATTACATTCCGTCTTGTCACGCCGGTGTGAGATTTTCTATTGTCCGGCATTATCCGTTATCACACGACATCTGAAGGTCAGCCCAATGACCGTTTTCCCCAGAGGCTGTTCTTTAAATTCGGTTTCGCTATCCATCGTGGAGAATGAAAAAAGGACATTGTTGTCGTCGAAATGTATTATATATATATAGACATATTCATATACAGGGTGACTTAAATTTCACGTTAGAGCTATTTGATGCTACAAATATTCAAAACAGAGAAACATATAATATTATACCTATTATGTATACGAAAGTGTTATAAATAATTATAATAAATAAAGTGGAAAAATGTAAATATGTGCTACACGTTTAAGACGGCAGTGAACGTACTTATACTTTAAATTTGACAAGAACAATTTTTGGTATCTATGGGAAAATGCTTTTAGAGGGTCTTTTTCGAATAGGTTATCACTGCGCATACACGAATGATGAACATTATATTTTAAACAATACATAACCATGGTAACTAGGTAACATTGTGTACATTACAACATTTTTTTACTTTATCGATTGTTTTTATTTTAAAAAATTCTGAAAGTAATACGGAAATCATAGTACTTATTTAATACAATTTGAAATTGCAGTAGCTCTGTAACTATACAGCTGTGTATAATTTATAAATTTGAATTTATTTTAGAAACAATTTTATGAAATTTTATTGTTTCGAGAAAGGTGAAATCAATTTAAATTATTCGGCCCTTCAATATGAACACGGACATTTATAGTGAAAATAGATTTTATGAATCTTCTCGATACAAATAAAGTATCTAACATAAACTTTCGTACGACAATACATATAAACTAATAATTTATTTTTAAAATAATAAAATTATGACATTTCTATCCAAATAATGTATATTCCACACAAATACTGTAGTTTATATAGCAAAAACTTTCGCGATTCTGTAATTTGGAAAATTTCAAATTCAAAATGCACTTTTAGGGACAGTCAAATTTTAAGAATCAAATAAAAATTCTCAACATTATTATTCCTTACTAGCATCAAGTAAACATATTTTTTGTATTGCTAATAGTGATGCCTGAAATTTTTTTTTTAAGTTTTTCGTCCGACTTCGATTTAAAGTTTTTAGAATTTTATTATGGTGCATCCAGTACAATACGCAGTGCTACCTACCTGAAACTCATTCAAACGAATCATCCGTTAATGACCAGGTAACTAAATTTCAATCTCATTTCATATAAGCATACCCAAAATAAACGCAAAATAAAAATCTTCCTAATCATTATAATTATTCTCTCTATGTATAATATATATCTACTCGAACATTTATATAGTACATTTAATCTATTTTGGTTATGACAACATTTCTGTAACATGAAATTAAAATCACCCTGTATACAAGTACGCAGATACTATTTATATATAGTATATCATATATAGGTGCATATACTAAAGCCAAAGGCGTCCTAGTCACCACAGAGATGACCTGTATTATTATTATTATTATTATTATTTCTATCGTATTATATGACGCCTTTCATTATTATACAGGCACCTATATATCGTTTTTGTTATTATTACAAGCTGACATTATTATTTCATTTTCGAAACAGTCTGTCGTTTCCATTGTCTTCGGACACAAGTCCGGCGTATAAAAAAGCGCATGGCCGAATCACGATGTCCTCGACAGCTCGGGGCGCTCATCGTCAATTGTGTAATTACTTATATTTCAACGGATTAAAAAGTTTCACACGTACGACGTGTCCGCCTCGAGAATAAAATCGAGTGTTCAAATAATATAATATATTAATATACTGTACGTATCGATTCGAATCTAAAATAATAGAAACCCGGGTCGTTATCACGGGAAAGTGAGCGTGATAACTGTTAATATCCTGTCGTACGTTTCCAGTTTCAAATTGGTTTTACAGTACAGTAATATATTGTCTTTTTAGCGTTGAAAAAATTTGCTTAATAAAAACTTTGGCGAAGTTTCAAGACCGATTTTGTTTTTGTCCGTGTATATTTATTTGGCTGGAAGGAATGAAGTAGAAGTTTTAGATACTTTTGATTACTGGCAAACTAGCATTCTAGATGGTATTTTGAAGAGATTGTTTTCGACTTTCTGAAATGTAGTGGAAATAACAAAAAAATAAATAAAATTGTCCAGTTTCCTATTTTTAAAAATAATAATAAAAGAGATGGGGGGATGTGACGGCGAGTGATATGAGGAAGATGGGAGTAAGTGAAGAAGATGCGGGAGATAGAGTTAAGTGGAAGTATAGAACCAGGGTGGCCGCCCTAAATAGTTGGAAGAGAAGGCGAAGGAGAAGAAGAAGAATTTCATTATTATATTATTATACCGAACATTACCTAGAATCATTTTTGAATACAATGATTGTATATTTAAAATTATTTTATAATATTTAAAATTTAAAAGAATAATTAAAATACACTATCCTATCCAATGACCGAAGTGACGGTGGATAGATCAACTTCCACTATCTGGACGAAATTTTATTTCATAAAATGTATAATTTTATGTCGAGAATTGTAAAAATTAAGGAGATAGGTTTCACATCAATTGAGATAAGTTCGTATGTAACTTTTTGAGCAATAAAATTGCTCGAAAATATTTACTAACAAAAAAAAACTTATTCTAAACCCGATACGTGGTTCATTTCATTTGAAATCTAAAATTCAAACGTGTGATTTAAAACTAAAGGCTCGAGCAGAATAAATAACCGATTTTAAGCTGCTATACACGTAGAAATAAAATTCGAAACGACAAATAAATTAAACGTAAATAGGTTTGTTTTGTCGCCGAATATATTTATATCCTCAGATCGCATTAACAAGAATAAACCTATAATAATTTATTGTTTACAGATATATACGCGTAGGCTAGCTGAAAAGTAATGCACACTCTGCTATAACTCGAGAAACAAAAACTCTATAGGTTTCGACTTGTAGTCTTTGGTGTAATCTTTCAACGTTGGGTTAAAATCTGTCCACTTGTTTTTAATCAGTAGGCCGTTGTAATGGAGTCAAGTTCGAGTGCTATGCGAACGCGTCTAAGACAACGGGCAGATATCGAATTTTTGTTGGCGAAAAACGTTAGTCCTACCGATAAATTCATCGCCGCTTAAAGGTAGTCGTCTAATACGGCAATGAAATTGTTGAAAAAGCACGGGTCACTAACATATTTTCGATTCGGGCAATCCAAAAAAATTCAAAATAACTCCACCTGCAAACAAAGTCCTAACAGTTTTTTGGGATGCAAAACGAGTTTATTTAACCGGTTACCCGGACACATAACAGACGGTCAATTCCGAGCGATAGTTAAAGACTAATAAAAAAAATCTTGGAATACGCGTGTGTCGTGTAAGAAACTCAACAGAATAGGTTATTTTGCCACAAGATAACGCCAGGTCACACATATCGCGAGCTACCGCCGATCCAATTGAATAGGTAGTTGAAATTAAATGGCCCACGTGTTCATCCACCCTACTCGCTGAATTCGGCACTATGTGATTGTTATTTCTTCCCGAACTCAAAGAGGAATCTTAAGGTCATTTATTTTACCACACAAGTTGATGTAAAGAAACCTGTGAAATCCTGAAATAAAGAAAAGACCGCCCGATTTTTTCATCGACAAAATGATAAACATTGTTTACTGTTGGGAGAAATGTATTCAGCCTAATGGGGACGATGTTGAAAAACAAGCATGTTCCAAATTTGGAATACTTTCTTGCTTATTTTGTTTTTGTTTTTTTTTTTTTTATTACCTTGTTCGATTCTCGAATTATGGCAGTATGTATGTGTTTTGGTGAATCCTAAAAATAAACTAACCGATAAAATAGGTACGAGGGGTATGTAAAAAGTAACTTTCCCACTGCGATAGCTTCGCAAGGAGCGGTGCTACGCGAGATTTGGCAACACCGCCGTGTAGCTTAGTCCCCCCACTCTCTATACGCGGCTTGAGCAAGTCGCTAAGACGTTCAGTGCCGGCTTGACAGCCATTCGGAATGGATCCCCCGATTGCTTCTGCCGCCAAGTGCGAAATCAGGTCCGTTATACGTTTTTTCCATGCGAAATCGATGGAACCTGTGAACATTCATCGAGAATTGACTACAGTGTATGGGGAAAACTGCATGTCTGTTCAACAAGTCC
>JAIPRL010005860.1:0-29992 GCA_025469235.1 Pemphigus obesinymphae
GGAGCACTTCTTCTGGTAGTAAATTTGTTAACAGAGAAAAAAAAAAAAAAAAAAAAAATAAACATCATTGTAAAACCACTAGCTCCCTCGCTACGCTCAGAATCTAAAATATATTGACCACTTGTAAAATATGTTTAGATACGAATACTATTTGTTATGGTATATGCCATATGGTATATTTAAAGGTTGAAATAAAATTTATATACAAAAAAAAATATTTACTTTTCTTAGTTTTGCTGGTATTTTTAAAATACGTCTTAATACAATAATAATAACAATAATAAATAAATAATCTTGTTAATTTAAAATACCTATACAAATGTTTGTCAATATTTGGAAAGTACCTACCTATTCTATTATCGCAAAGTATATAATTAATAACATTTGTCATTTGAATATATTTTAAAGAATGGAAGATGGAAACCAAAATTAAAATCATGGTCAGAGTCGGGTATTCTAACTAATATATATATTATATTATATAAATATAAGTATCACGAGTTTACAAAAAACGAAAATTAAAAAAAAATCGTCCAAATACAGATTTTGAAATTTGGTACATTGTCTTTTCCTTTCTTGAACTGGATGGTGTATTATTATTATTTATATTTGCAAGTTATTTGCAAGTTATTTGCAAAGATAAGCCCAGAGATAAATTATTAGGTATATTAAAAAGACGATTTTAAGCCAAATTCAGTATAATAATATACAATAATAATAAAATAAAAGATAGGTAAATACAACAATAAAATTTTATTTATTTTATTTTTTTCCTTAAATTTGCAAAATATTTCCAGTATAAAAGATAGTTTTTCTTTACGCTTAAGGAAATAACTAGTAAAATTGACAAATTAAATTTTCAATGTAGATACGTATCTAGAATTTTGACATTTGCTGTCAAAAAGCTCTTTACTTCAAAACTCAAAAAAATGTGAAAGGTAAAAGAAAAGCTGTCCAAAAATAGCTGAGGGAATTTAGCCTTCGTTCTTTTGGTCATCAGTCAGGATAGTGTATTATTATTATTTTAGATTTGAGAGCAAAGATAAATTATTAATAAGTTTAACGATAAGTTCGGTATAAAATTATTGAATATTATTAAAAAAAAATTTTATTTGTTATTTTGTAATTTTCCCTAATAAAATATTATTATTATCTACATATATTTTTAAACTCTGATTACCTTGTAGTGTTTTCATAACAGTGAAAAACAATTTTTACTTTTAATGATAATATTTTGAAAATGCATTATAATGTAAATATAAATAATTGTTAATATTTAAATCAATATCTAACTTGTTAATAAGTAATTTGTTACAATTTTAGAGGGGGCGATCATCCCGTCGCCCCTACACACGAGTCTCCACTGAACTTATATAATTTTTGCATTAAATTTTCCATCTTTGAAAATTTATAAATAAATAAACAACTATGTTCACATACCTACATTACAAATTCATTTATACTCATCCTGCTTTCAAGATTGACTAAACAAGTATTTAAATTAATTAATTAAAATTAACAACTGCATATAAAAATGGGTAAAGATAATATATTAACTTTATGATTAAGATTAATGGAAGCAATAATTCACTGCATTTGCCTTCCACTCCATGTTTTAATTTATTTAGTTATATTTTATCCCCGTCGCCTCTACATACGAGCCGCCACTGATACATATAAAAATAAAAAAATAAAAAACACTTCATTGTGAATCCAAGAGCTTCTTCGCTTCATTTAAAATATTAAAACACACATCATTTTATCATCTTAAAACTAATACCTACATTCTTCTTTAAAAATATAAATATTCACAGTAAAAATTAGGTGAGCACTCAGGGTCGTACGATAGTAGGTCTTGGAGGGGGGGGGGAGGAGGGCATGTCACCAAAAAAATACCATCATAATATCAAAATAATATTTATATATATCATAATATTATATAATATATCAAAATGCTTTGAATTTATGGTTTAAAGGAAGTATTTTGGCATTTTTAGAAAAAAAGTTCATGACATTTTTTTTTTATTTACGTTTCAAAGATGTATTTCGTCGGTATTTTTGAGACACACAAGCCCCCCCCCCCCATAAATAGTTTCTTCGAGACGGCCCTATGAGCACTATCAAAGAATCACCCTTGTATGCACTAAATATTTGCCAAATTATATATTATATTATGCATGTTGTACGGTTAATGTTCCGAGGAAGGCTAATATTAACATTATTCATGAGTTAAACTTATGGACAAAGCCAAGTACCTACTCTAAATTTTTGACATTTGCCGTAACTAAACAAAGTATTAGGAAATGAAAGAGTAATTTAAACTAATTATATTTTTATAAATATATAAAGTCTGTATAACGTATACTTTACATATTATATACAAATTAAGGGCATCACCACAAATAAAATGGTATTTGAACTTGTGAGTAACATTTACCCTAGATACTTTGTTTTGGTTTGGTTTTTAACGTCACGGGAAATTTTGAAATAACTTGAAAATTCTCAAGTCGGGTCTAATTTTCTTATTTTTCTTGAATTTTGGAGGGAGATTTCAACCCCAACCTTCTTGCGCTTTCTTCTGGTAATTACTAATTAGTGTAATATTATATTCTCTAAGTATTGTAGTGAATTATTAATTGACGAAATAGATCACCAGATTGATAAGTGTGAAGTAACGTCGTCGACGACAGTTGTTCACCAAAAACACATGTACACGAGAAAAATTATAATTTTGTTAGGTTAATGTTTTATTTTGAAGGTCCACTCTCTCGCTACTTTCCCGTTCTGTGTGTGATTTGTTTTTTTTTCGCTCGGTCGGTATTTAATTACAATAATAATGGGTACAGGTCAAGAGGATCAAATAATAATTATAATAATATTGGCTATCAAAATAATAACAGGCATTATAACAACCATGAGAATAGTAATAATTTCAACCACAACAGTCAACAGCCAACTGTGAATCAAATTTCAGTTGATGAAGATACTGAAGTGTATAATGACCATGAATGACAATTAAGAAAGGGTACTACTAAAATTCACTATAACACTAAAAATATACAGCATGCTATAATAGATAAAAAAGATATCAACATAGAAACCAATAATATTCAAGAAGATGAAGTGATCAACTTATGTAATTTATTTAATGAAGATATTTTTGAAGAACAAATAAACAATAATGTAGAAAAATTGAAATGTCCAGTACTAAACGCCACTATTGGAAGTGTTAGCTTACCAGTACTTATCGATAGTGGTAGTGAAATATCATGTCTTCAAGAACGATTTTATTTAAATAATAAGAATAAGTTTGGACATTATGAGATGTTACCAATAGTCAAAACTACCGTGGTAACGGCAACAGATAGAAAAACACAAATTTATAAACATCAACTGTTAATTAATATTAAGTTTGAAAATAATAGTGAAATACAGGTAGTTATGTTAGTAGTACCTAATTTAGTTGTAGAAGGCATCATAGGAATCGACATGATGTATAGTAGAAATGTAATTTTAGATTTTAATCAAAGAAACATGGTCTTTGACAACGAACAAGGGTATCGAACAAAATTACCATTCTGTGGTTTAGCAAATAAAGAATTAGTAAATATAAGAAATTGTAATAGTACAAATGTTGAAGAGTTTGAGACAACTGTTGAAAACAAAATTATTTACAGAGCTCTTATCATAATGTAGAACATTTATAAAAATCATAATTTACTATTTATAATTATTTAATTAAAAATTTCATTGGTGTTCAAAATGAAGTAACAAATAAATTCTGCTAAATCGTCAATTTTTTGGTAAACTTTTTTTAAATTCCATATATATATATATATATCATGTAATATAGGTATAATAAATAATATATATTTGGGTAGTTATTGAATACACATTATTTTACATTTTATGATAATTTTTTTGTTCATCATTAAGCGATATTGAAACATTATCCTGAATTGAAAGACAAATAATAGTTATTATTTTCATATTTTACAGAACCTACCTAATGTTGACTTTTAAATTTTATAATACAAAAATAGGAAATACAAATATTTTTCCACCATATTTTATTTAAATTTTTTCGAATAATTTGATTTTATTTTTATTTTTTTTTTTCGTTATTAGTTGTATCTTTAAGGTTGTTTGTGTTGGTATTAAATACATTTTTTAAGGCATTTATTCGGCAGTCATTTTGGGACTTTTTAAGGATTTTTTTTTAAAAACGTAACCCTAGTTATAATTCACAACATTTGCATATTTCAAACCTTATAAATATGCATGTGATAGTATTTTTTTTTTTTTTTTTGTATTTCTTATGACTCTAATTATTATATATAATGAAATCAAAAATGTTTGATATAACACAATATCATAAAACATATATTAAAATGTAAATATTATAAATTTAATGAATTTAAAGTTCAAACATTATTTAAATCGTTTTATTTACATTAACATTTATTTAACTAAACTAAACAAAATAGGTACCTACTCGAAAGCATTAAATGTTTATTTATTATTTATTACATAAATTTTCACCCATACTTATTCCTAATGAGAGTATTACGATAGTCGAAAAATAACTCTTTAATTTCTATTATTATATTATGGCTTAAAATATTGTTTCTTGTATTCTTTAAAAAATTTTCAGAAAATAGACTTGTAACATTCAACTGCACTTTCGCACATATTTATCGTTTTTATTATACATTGTACAACGTTATTTATAAATTATACAGACGATTTTGTACTATATTTAAAATAAAACAACGGGATATCTTGGCAACGTCATTAAAATGCTATTGACGTAATAATATTTCAGCAAATAAACGGGTATAATTTATATGAACTCATAAGAAGATAACAGTGTGTTGGTGAACTAAACTGTTATCGATTTAATATATATAATATATTATATATAGTATGAAGTTGAATAGGATTTTTTTAATAATGCGCTTTTTAGATAGAAAATTCATGTGCAGATGGTTCACATTTTTATTTTCCTATAATTTTCTGAACCACAAAATTTATTTTATAACGGGAAATTTTTTACAAATTATGGAAAAATTTATATATGTAAAATATATTAACCATGGTAACTATACTTATTATTTTTCCATAATTTGTAGAAAAACTGAATGATATCAATTATCAATGATAATAATAATAAGGTATACAAATCATGGGTCGTTATAAATACTACGGGTTACAACACCCAATAGTGTGTTATCACTGTTATCATTATCATCAGATTATTGTATAACACATATTGTATAGTAACATAAAATACTTTTACAATCTGAAGATTCACCTTAGTAGTTTGGTTTTTACACTACACTTGTGTGAATCTACAAATTTATACATTGATATTTTATTTTATTTCATTGATATTATCATGAGTGACAGTGAGTTTTTAAATAATTTAAAATTTACATTAAATAACGCAATCATCTGTAATAGTAAAATAATAGGGGAGACAGATAATTTTTAAGAACTTTTTAAAGAAATGAATGCCCTAGGTTATGGATTTGTAAAAATAGAACGATAAAATATGAAGGTTATGTAATTATGGGTTAGGTTAGGTTATATAAGGTTCTTAATAATGTTTATGAGAAAATTAGTGGTACATATGCTAAATAAAAAAGATGGGTTAAACTTATTACCATCTATAGGTAACTTCATCAGCGTTATTAAATTTACCAAAAACTATAAAAAAAAAAAAATTAAGAAAATAACAAGACAAATTGAGATTATTTTTGACAAAACATACTAAGTATTGTGATTTTTTATTTATAACTGCGTACCTAAATATATGAATTATAAAAGTATATAAAAATATAGGTAATATTAGACATTTTTTTATCGATTTATATGACAGCATTTTCTTGTACGTTGATAATGATAACAACACACTATTGGGTGCCGTAACCCGTAGTATTTATAAGGATCCACAAGTCACACAACACAGAGATAGCCACGAAAAGTTAAAAAATATGTAAATAAATGCAATACACTCAAAAAGAGTGTAATACATCATAGGAAAAGGTGAAAGAAGTAGTGAATATGTGTAAGTCCTACATAAACTATAAACGTTTGAAAACAATATTAAAAAAAAGTCTATGAAGATAGATCAACACTGTAAACACTTCAGTATCATCTTCTCTTTAGATAAAAAGTTATTTCTAGAAAAATATAAGTCGTTTTGAAATAAATAGTAAATGTTGTTCCATCGTCCTTTCAGTCATTGGACAAAAAAAAAAAAAAAAAAAAAATTGAAAGACAGTTTTGATGGTATAATAATAATAAAAAAGAAAAAGTTCAGTCAATATTGGGAAGGGGGTGTAGTACTGTGCTCATTGGATATCATTAACAGTTGATGTACTTGATCTATTAGACAGAATACTGTTTGAATTAAATAAAACGAATTTGAGCCCTAAGTTAGAATAATAATTTTGAAATATTATTAAAATAAAATAAAATAACCTTTCATCTTTAAAAAAGTAATTAAAAAAAAATGGTTACCATCACAATTGTATTAATAAATTTTATTATTTGCACTACATTTATATAATATATATGTATACTTATACACATCGTATAAAAGGTAGTTTTTCTTTACGCTTACGCAAATTACTTTAAAATCAACCAATAACATCCTAAAAGTACCAATAAAAAAAAAAAAACAAGAATCGTTAACATATAAACTCCAAAAGTCTTACTTTGGGCAAAAATTTACTAAAAAAAAAAAAAAAAAAAAATAGAAAATAAACATCTTTAAAATCAGTAGGTATAGGCGTCTTCGCTCCACCTAGAATCTAAAAAATATATTTAATCATGATAATTGTATTTTTTTTTTTGTTATTTTCCTTACATTTATAAAATGTTCTTTTTATATAAGATAGTTTTTCTTTATGCTTTAGAATACTACTGAAAACAATCAAAAAATTAAATCTTTAAAGTACCAACTAGAATTTAATTGCTATCAAATAGCGCTTTGCTTTATTCAAAATCTGAAATGCAATGAATAAAATAATTTAATTCAATATGTTTAATTTTCTTCACCTCTATTGTGTAAAGCATAATGAATTTTTCATTAAATATTTTTAAATGAAAATACTATTCCTCTGTATTATATAAAATGTAGAATTCGGATAAATTTACAGTGACGCACAAGTTTGATATCTAATATAATTAATTTTAAGTTTTAACAATCAAAGTTTAATTTCAATACCTATTTACAAAGTTTAAATCAATTTTCTGAAATATTAAGTGATTACCAACTATATTAATCGAAACGATTTCCGTTTATATTAAATTATGTATAGTACTTTATTAGTTGGAATAACTATCAAAGTTTTATATTATTTCATTAATTAAAAATATAACAATATTATACTCATATAGTATAACTTTTTTAAATGTTTTCATAATTATCTACGTATTTTATCATATTAACTTGAACTCATCAAATAATTATTCGAAAATGAGTTTTACGGCAAAAAAAAAAAATAATCAAGAATAATAAATAAAAACATTATAGAAACTAATTTAAATGTATTTTAGCAACAATATATATTTGTGTCAACAAGTATTGACAAGATTCTAAGACTAAGTATTTTTGTTTACTTTTCCTCCATACTGTAGTAATTATGTAATGATTATTATTCTATTTTGTTCGTAAGTCCAATTACGACAAAAAGTGTGAGTAATTGAGTTGAAAACAATTTAAGTAATGAAATATTTCATAATCAACCATTATACTAATTTATTATAATATTTTATTTTCAAGATTTCTAATACAATTTGATATTAATACATTTCTAAATTATTCTAATTTATTTAAACTTTTATATACCAATTTTTTTTCTTTTATAAGTTCCTCAATAGTTTATTGTACTGGTTTCACTAAATCACTTAAAAAGTGAATTAATATTACCTATTACTTATTATTTTAAGATTCTGAGCTTAGCCAAAAATGTATTGAATTCAAAATAACCTTTTTATTTTTTCATATATACAGTACATATAGTACATATATATGTACATGTACTACGTACCTGTACACCAATACATATTTTTATGGGTAGCAAACTAGCTACAGGAAGAAATGTGGTTGTTATATTTAAATAAATTTATATACAAATATTTTGTTTAAAACACTCACAACATTTATGCCTTAAGCATTGATGAAGAAAATTCGTTAAAGACAACCTACCGATCAATTGTAAATTTAAAAACAACTTTATTGTATATTTTTTTAAATAACTAGGTATACCTATAAATATTCAAATTATTCGTTGGTAAAATATTTAGTTATACATATATAATATTTTTTTGACTATAAATATGTATAAACATGTAACAATTACGATTTCAATAATAATTACAGAGTTAAAGTTAAATTTCTAATATTTTTATTTTTTTAAGATTTCGAGATTTTCTTTTATAAAATTCATAGTATTGTGAATTTAATATTTATGTGTGAGAAACAAATCAACACGTTTATAGTTTTTTATAGTTTTAAACTAATACTACATATATTTTACTTACAGGATAATGTGAGTATTTGAGTTTTTATTATTATAGTTGATTAATGTTTTTATTGATTAATTTACTATAATTTTACTATTGAATATATCTTAATTTGATAAAAAATCATAAAAATTGTGGCCTGTAGTGAGTTTGTATTAATTTATAAAATTACATTTAGTTAGCTATCTAATTGTATTTATATCATTGTGATAAAAATATTATAATCATGATAACATATGGTCGGTATAACAAATGTTAGACTTTTTAACTAATTACAAGTACAATTTAATGTTTTTAGCCGTATTGTAAAATTTAATTTGATAATGAAGGACTCCATTTGTAAAAATTAAAGAACAAGCTGAAAATAAAACAATTTTATATTAATTACATTGTTTCAGAAAAAAATAATTTTGAATAACTTACAATTGATCGATAATTTTTGTATATATTCATCTCAAAGTTAGCATTATATAATTATCAGTTCTTACTTCTGAAAGTTGTTATTGTACAATAGAATACTACAAAGTTTTAAGTATCAATATCATTTAAATAATAAAAACAATTTTTATAATGCAAGTATAATATTTAATCATAGATTAAGGTATCATTTTTCTAGTAATATTACAACTACATTTACATGTATAAAAGTAATATTTAAACCATTCCTGTTTTTAAGCCTTAATTTCTGAGATTTTCACGGCCTCTTACAGTTAAGTATTTTATATTTTTCCTCATTCGCCCGATTGATGACTTTTAGAATATGAATCGTTAATTGGGAGTTCATATCAGGATTATCATATTATAAAATTAGAAGCATATATATCATATTTTATATTTTTTTTTATAATGTATAATTCTATATTTTTGTTTTTAATATCATTTATTCTTTTATGCAAAAAATATTTAAAATAATATTATGGTTATATTTCGTTTGGAAAAAAAAAATTATATTGTATATTTCGTCATAATAATAATGATAATGATATAAAGCCCATAAAAATGATACTTTGCATTTACTTATTACAGTCATTTCTTTTTATTATCTTATTTTTGTGTAAAATATTAACTCGCAATCTTCTCCATTTAGCATTTAAGTTGCGTAACTGCTTTCTTCGGAGCGAAATCACATTTTTTGTGATTTTATTAAATATAAAAAAAAAACATTATTTTGTTATGGTTAATATAATTAATATATAAAATATATTTTAATAAAAATATAATTGAAAGTGTTTTTCCATATTTTTTGTTTCAAGGTTATGTATCTACAAAATAATCATATCATATATTCATAATCTTAAGAGAATAAAACCTTAGTATTTGCAAAAAAAAATTGTCGATGCTTCGAAATTGCTGCAAAATGATTTGATGAAAATTAATTAAAATTGATATCATATTTAAAAATTACAAAATATAACGAAACATTATATTTTATTATAATACTAATTATCAGTATCTGTTGTAGTTATACATGTATGTAAATATGAATAACTATACCACAGTATGTATACAACTTAAAACACTAAGAATTTCGTATTTCTGATGATAAAAAAAAGTCTGGTTAGAAGAATGTAGATATACTCTATGTTGGGTGTCAGTAGAGTTGGATACACTTCGTTTAACAGACAGGATACTTATAGTAAAGGTATTGAATTTGATAGCAGTTATAAATCATTGCATTCAATAAAATGATTCTGAGAAAATTTTGGTATAATAATTTTTAAAATTTTTTTAATATTATTAAAATAAAACAAAATTAATTTTGACCTTAAACAGAGAATTAAAAAAAAATAAAATGGTTGCTACGACAATTGTACTTATTACTTTAACATTTTCTGTACATTTATTAAATATTTCATACCACATACACCGTAAAAAGGTAGTTTTTTTCAATTTTAAGAAAATTACTGAAAAATCTGAAATCTAAAAATAACCTATCAAAAGTATCAATTAGAACCAACTTTCTATCGTTAACATATAAACTTTAAAATATACTTGACTTTTAAATGCCGAAAAGTTGCTCAGAAGAAAAAAAAATATTATAAAATCAATATAATTGGCTCAGACTTAAAAAAATAATGAAAAACAATTTCCTAAAATTGTGCCTTAATTTTTTCTCTGATTTTCTTAGTTTTTTTTTATTTTTTCTCCCGAAAAATACAATTATAATACACCATTGTAATACTATAAATTGGTATCTCCATTATTCCATTATTCGTATCACTCAACATTTTTTACTTATTTAGATATACCTATTAATTTATATTTAAATAATAGGACAAACCAAAATATATATATTAAGGCCAAAAAAAAAAAACAATAAAATATTAAATACTTACGATGTAAAAGTTTATAAAAAAATAACTAATTTCATAGAAAAGAAAAAGAAAAAAAAATATAAAAATCTTTCAATAAGATATAATATACTATAAAAACAAAATTAATTTAACTCAAAAATAAACATTAAATGTTACTGTTAATTGAAAATTATGGAGAGGTTATCATTACCAAGTCTCTTTAACCTGATTAGTTGACTAAATTCCGCATAGTTGATATTATACTTAGGAACGTAAAAAGGATGAGCATTACAAGTCGAGTGAGACGGAACATAAAAATTGATCCCGGAAGTTAGTGTGAGAAGTATTAATATTACCATTATTCAGTTTATTCAATAAGCGTTAATTAGTCTGAACCCTACGATAAGAAAGGGAACTTAGACCTAAGGAACTCATAACAACAGTATAATAGTTATCAGATTAGTTAATTTGGAACATAAATTTAGCAAATTTGAAAAACTTCTGTTTTACTCTCTCCAATTGACTAATATCATCAGCAGTATGTAGGTGCCATATTACTGATCCGTGTTTTATAATAGAGAGAACTAATGAGCAATACAGTGCCTTGATATAAGAGGAAAAACTAAATTCAGTAGTAGCAATTCTTCTGATAAAGAGCAGAATTTTTAAAATGTTATTACAAATTGAACTAATATGTAATCGAGGACACAAGTTATTACTATAAATGAAGCCCAAATCCACTATGGACTCACATGCTGATTGGACAAAAAAATTATTGATATGATAAGAAAAAGTAATTTTATTTTTAATTCTATAATAAGACATAGTGCGGAATTTGTCAATATTCAAGGGCAGGCCAAATCCATTAGCCCAAGAAACTAATGAATTATGATCATTTTGGAGAGAAATACAATCAGATAGAGAACTGATGTCTGAAAAAAAGTTTCATATCATCGACAAGAATCAAGATTTTATTTTTATTAATATAAGACTTGACAACATTGACTAAAATTGCAAAGAGAAGAGGGAGGGCAAGATGTCTTCCTTGAGGTATTCCAGAGGGTACATCACATACAGTCGAATTGACACCATAGATCTTGACCCAGTATTTCCTTATTGAGAGGTATGAATGAATCTATGATAAAATTGGCTCATCAAAATCAGATGAAACCAAAACATTTAAAATAGAGGGATGGTCAATACGATCATATGGTCTTAGAGAAATTGGTGTAAATAACATCCACCTGAGCATGACAATAAAATGCGTTTTATATATAATCATTTAGAACCAGGTTACAAGTGATAAATGATCCTGATGTTTGGAATCCATGGTGTTCATTAATAAGAAAACAATTAACATTAGATTGAATAGGTACCTACTACATAAAACAAGGAATTCGAAAATAATAGCAAGACATAATAGAAATAGGTTTATAGTTATTCACAATAGAAGTATCATCTTTCTTTAAAATTGTCGTAATAGAACTGAATTTAAATAAATCAAGATAATTAATTTTATCAAAAAAGAGCTATAGTGGATATGCAAGGAAAAATTTTAAATTAAAGAGGAAGTCACTTGACAATACAACAGCAGATACACCACGCAATTTAGAAAGACCAAGCTCAACATCATTAACAGACAAATAGTACTTTCTGGGGAGATCATATTTTAAACAAGAGGATTTAGGAGAAGGGGTAGATACAGTATATTACATACGGTAATAGTAGTAGTAGTATAAACAGAGGTGAAACATTTAGAAAATAAATTTGTAAAATCAATACTACCAGTGACACTTGTAGTGCTTAAAGAAAATGTTAGGGATAGCATCATTAGACCTTTTATTTTATATGAATTTCCAAAAGGACTTAGGATTACTGAAAAATATCAATTCAATACCATTAGATTACAATAATCGTTAACTTTAAAGATAAAATCATATAATATATTGTATACTTATTAATACAGATATATTTATTATGCTCATAATACATAATTATAAGATTCGTTTTAAGTGTAAGCTATGAATTATTTCATTGATTTAAACCTAGAACCTGACAAAATTTAGGCTACTTATAATATTTCGATTTTAAATCTGAAAATATAATACCGTTCTATATGGGCTTTTCTAGAGAATTTTATAAATATAATTTTTATATTTTTCCAAATATTTAAATAAAATAAGAATATTCATTTTTGTAAATCTACTAATTTGCCATCCATTGTAAAATGAAAATAAAACACAATATGAACAAATTATTCTTAAATTCTCTAGGAAATAATACATACACAATTTCAATATATCAAAATTAAAATCAGAACAATCTGTATTCTTAAGTTTGTCGATATTTTAGGTCTAAATCAATAAAAATTAAATGAAATGTTTTACTATATATAATTATGATAACTTGTATATACGTGTGTGGGCATGCGAAAAATACAGTATTAGTCCATGTAATACACGCCTTGATGATAATTTACTTAACACATAATCAGAATACAAACAATGAAAAAATTGTTCATGTATAACCCTTTATAACTAACGTGTTTGTAGAAACTTTGAGAACCTATAGCTAACATAGGATATGCGTAACAATGCAAACGTTTCTAACAGAGATACCCAATATTAGGTATATACAATTAACCTATGAAAATTATTAAAACAATATTGAAGACTACTTAAAATAGAATAGAAATAATGAATAAATTATAAATAAGACCACAATAAATTATTTGAAAAATGAAAATAAATTCAAAATAAAAATAACTATTATAACAAAAAATTGGAAAAATCATACCATGGAGGATAATCTTTTACAATGTGAACATAATCCCTGCACAATATAAGTGAAACCATAAAAAAAAATTAAATATAAATTTACAAATCATAGATAATAGTACCTATATACCTCCAGTATTATTTATTCGTGTATTTTATTTGCACATATAGCTTATTGCAATCGATTTAATGCATTAAAAAAAGCTTACAACAAATAAATTAAACCTTCCTTCAAATATAACATCCACTCGACTCTATAAGATCTTATAGTTTGTACGACAGTAGCGGAACAAAAGAAATCTTTTATAAATGCTTAAAGTGTCTTGGGTGGAATTTCGAATGACGTATTATTTAGATGTGACGAGAATTCCATCATTGCTGCTGAGGCTTGTACGACGTCGCAATCAAAATTTAAACTTATTCCGAATCCCGAGAGAGAATCTCTGTTTTTATTTTCAATTACAAATAATTGCATTATTTACGTAGCCGATTTACGTCATCGTGTTGTAGTCTAAAAATTATTTACTGTTGTACGCATTTAGTCGAGACATACTAAATCTTCATGTACACAGCAGTCATTTACAGGTCTTATTTGAAAAAATATCAACAGTAATAGGAATCGTTACACATATTCTGTTCCAGGTACAAAACGTTCGGAAATTCCTTGGCAAATATTTAGGTATTTTTAAATATTTTAGGTAACGGATTAGGTATTAAGTATAGGAAAATAATTAATTTGGATGAACATATTAATTATGCACAAAATAATGTTTGTACATTTCAGAAAAGTACATATCTATATCTTGTAGATAGTGCACAACAATTCTTAATCATTTACTTAGATAGATATTTTAAAATATTTAGGTAAATATCTACCGTATCCACATTATTTATAACATAATTATTATGATTAATTTTGTTCTTTTTAAGTACTTTAATTTAAAAAATAATATTTAAATATTGCACAATTACATTAAGTTAATACATTCCTATTGGAAGTAAAATACTATTTATTTATAATGATACTGATAATATAATTTGTAAATTCAGTAATGAAATGTATAAAATATTTTCCAATTATAGTAAATTTCATACATATATGCAGTCAGTGTATATGATATATGTCTATAATATCCTTCAAATAGAAAATTTAGTAACTACCTACAAAAAGTAAATTATTGGGAAAATGACATTTATTATTATTTTGTTGGTACATCTGATTATACACGAAACGACATTTTAAAATCGAATTTTGAGGTTCTAAAATATGATTATACCACATAAACATGATAAAAATAATGCTTTATATATTAATGATCTTATTTTTAACAATTCGGTAGGTAGTTAATTCCACTTCCTTGAATTTAATTCCTTCTTTTTCACCATGGCCTTCATTTATAACTGTTCAGGTCTACCAATATGTTCGAATTGAACACTTTTTAAATATTACATTATTTATATTAAATTAAATCAATTAATAATTTATATAAAGAAATTATTTGAAATAAATATATAATATCTGTAAAATACATTTTAAAAGCCCATAATGTTTGATAGGTATGCAATATAGTATTCATTACAGCAGTTTACGGAAACTTGTCATGATTAATGTTAATTCTCACAAAAAAATGTCTAATGCCATACTTATAACCAGGAGTAAGACTCAACTATAAGTATAAGGATCGTTTACAAAAATCTATCCAATATCATGACTAGTTGTTTTTTATTATGAGCTTGTGGTTAAGCACTAGCTTAACTAGCTTAGTTTTCTATTTTTCAGGAATGTTAAAATCCCGATGTTAATGAATTTCAATAATACCTGTAGAATAGTAAAACTGAGAAATTTTATAAAAAAATGTTGACACTTATTTTAAGTATTTCTAACCAGATACTGTTAGAATGTGAATATAGTATTGTCAAATATTTGTTTTATTGCTATCCACTAAAACATGACTTTAAAGATCTAAAAATAGACTAGTAAAATCTGCCAAATACATTTTTAATATTCATTTTATGTAGGTACATATATATTACAATATAATGGTGCCTACTGAATAGAAATTTATGATATGAGTGAATGCGTCGATACAGCTCTAATCGAAGAGTTTTCAAAACCAATAAATATGAATTATATTTGCTGATTAAATTCGGCATACACCAGTTATTGTGTCAAGTAGTCAAGTTTAATAGTTTACTATATAAAAATAACTTCAAGCTTAAGTTAAAATTTACTAAGAACTTGTATATAATGTAATTTATTTGCTTAAGAATTTAACAATTATAAATCATTTTATATAATCGAAAACTAATGATATTGTTATTATAATAAAGATAAGTAAATGTTTTATGGGAGCTAAAATTTCAATGTAAATACTTATCAGTGACGGTGAATTTTATTATTTCTTGTTATTAGTCCAGATGTGTTGAACATGACCGTCATGTTGGAATTATCTACTTTAAAATTCTATTTTTCTTAGAAAAATTTAATAATACAAATCTTGGAATTGGTGATGAATATAAATAAATATGAAATCAGAAAATTCTAATTTGGTTGTACCACGATAATGTACCTAGTCCAAAAAGGTCGAAGTATTATACCTATACGTTTTCAATTTTTATCAACACTTTTTACAATATTATACATGATAAGTTTGCATTAAAAATAATCAAAAACTATTATAGATCATTTTTTAAACTCACTACAGAATAAATTGTAATCTGGGAGAAAAAAATATTTGTCCCTTCAGTTTTTAATGATTTCATACGATGTTATCTCAATTGGTCTTCTTCTTCTTCGTCTTTGCTTTCTCTCCCAACTATTTGGGGTCAGCAGATGTGATTTCGATTGGTCGTTTCATAAATTGTGAACTTATTGTAAAATATTTAACATTCATATTCACTTCTTTTCCTAATATTCAATCACTACTTAATCATTTCATTCTGCGTAACTTTATATTTAAAATGTCTTTTTATCAATTTAATTTAAATTCTTGATAAATCATTGATCAATAGTCATCACTATTGATTCATTTTAGAACAACATAGTATTGTGTATGTTTCCATTGAAACAAAATAAAATTTGCTAAAAGTACAAAAGACTTTGGTAGCTAAGCAGGTTCTGATTTTAAATCTGTCAAAATCAAAACATTCTTTAGCATTTCCTACAATACCTAACAAAAACCAAAGTCCAAACGCCATATTTCGGAATATTTTTTATTAGAGTTTTACATCCTCTCATTTCCCAAAATCTAACATGCTCAGGCTTGCACCTTCATATATTGGGGGAGTGGAATATGGTTCTCGGTAGCCACGACAAGCATAGTTACCAAATTATTGGACGGGTTCAGAAATTATGGACGGCTCGCACTAGAGATCTGAGGACACCATTGAGAAAAATCTCGTTGGTTACATAATTTGCTACCTGGGAGTCGAACTGCGAATATTTCAGAATATATGAATATTCGGTATTTATGTATCTCCTGAAGAGTTTTCAAACTGTCGCACAGTCCCCCCGGTTTCAAGTTGACGAAAGATTGCAAATGAACTTTTTTTTTTCTGATTATTTGCCGTTTTCAACGCGAATTATGAAAGCGTTCGGCAGAAAATTATTACGATTGATATTTTCTAACCGTACGGATTTTAATTTTGAAAAAACGCGGCACCCCAGTTTAAGACCCGTTTACCATCGAGACCCGTCCACATGCGTCTTGTGTTTGCGCGTACAGTGTCACCCGTAAATTTGTTCCCGCTAATCAGCTGACGGAACACAACCGACCAAAGTCCGGAGCCCCGTCCATTATCACACCCACCGGCCCACACCGATGCCGGCGGCGGTTAGGTTAGGTCGCGGCGAAGAAACGATTTCGCCGTAACGGCGGCGGTGAGTGGTCGCTGTTGATGGGCGGGTGGGCGGAGGGGGTTGGACCAAACCAGGGCGATCGCGTGTGTGCGCGCACGGAAAACGTGTGCGTGTGCACAGAGGTCGGACGGAGGGGCACGCGTAACAACTGTCCTTGAGCCGAACGCGCGGCCCCGGCGGATCGATAGGCGAACGCGTGTCACAGCCGTTACACGTCGCGTGTACTATGCTTTTACGGATGTTGTCCCCACCCTGTGCACGGTGCGGTGGGTGCGTAACCGTGGCCGTTCGTCCCACCGTGCGATCAGACCTGTTGCTCGCCGACACCGCCTCCGCGGAATCATTACGTTACGTCGCGTCTCGTACACACGCACGAACGATACGCGTAATATTAAGGAGGCGCGTGAAACACACGAATAGCGTTGGATTACAGGAAAAATATTGCACAGGAATGGAAAAATTTGGGAAAGTATTAATCTGTAAATATGTAGCTGGTATATGTCCTTAACTGCTCGAGCAGTGTGGTGATTCTTTTTACATTTTTGAAATAGGATTGTACACTTGAGTTTTCAACGTAGTGGAACGCAACATATAGGCAGAGGTAGGGATGGCATAATGTCAATTGGCCGGTCAATATCTGGTCAATCGACTACATAGATTTCGACCGGTCAAAAAAAAAAAACTTCTATAGTTTTACCTTGGATTCTTTTTCGGCGTATTTGTTGTCCAATATTGTCATTTTGTACTAATAAACGTTATGTTGGTCATACTGGTATTTTTCAATTATCATTGTATGATATCATATTATCTCCTAAGATTTTGTATTTTGCAAATGTTAAACGATTCAAATAGTGAAATGTCAATGTTCCAGTTTACTTAAAATACCTATCGTTTTTCTTACACCAAACAGAATATAGTATTATAACTTACATTTATAATGTCTGTTAAAACGTTTGAAAGATCAACGAAACCACAAAATTATGTTTGGAATTTTTTTAATAAAGTTTAAGTAGGAAAAACTTTAAAAGGTAAGTATACATTTTTTTCACTTTGTCTAAACACCCGACCATTGTAATTGTATATTACGAACCCCAGGACCTAAAATTGTGTGCAGTAGCATATTTTTGGAGAGGGTACGTAATAAATCCAAAATTGCAATATCAAAATATACAAATATTTGACGCACCCGACACGGACGTAAGATAAGATCATGCATGCGGACTTATACAAATTGTACACGGTTGTTCGAAATAATATAACATAAATAATATAACCGACCAAAACAGTTAGTTATGTACAAAACATTAAAACTAAAAAAAAAACATAAATTAGGTACCCTTTTATCTACTGTTTTACACAAAACCAATATTAATATACATTTTATAAGATATTCAGCTACTTATTTTATTATTTTGATCGACCGACTGTGCCAAATCTTTACAAGTCGCGAGCATACAGCATATGTCCATGGTCGGGTGCATAATACACAACTGACTATGGTCGCATGTCTGGACACGACGATTTTTTTTCATTTTTGATAGGTACTCGTATTAATCCAATTAATTAAAATGTCAAATATTATGAAATATTTGGCGTTCAAAGTTCAGTATAAGTTCAATGCCAAATAATTTATAAAAAAAATTTAGTTTCCTTTATAAATTAGACTTAAATAATGGTGATGATCTTATTCAAATAATACAAAACTTTAATTGGAATTTTTTTAAATTAGGAAATTTGAAAATTGAAAGGAAAATTGACAGTAATTAATTATTACATTTTTCATTTTAAGTACCTAACCTAACTTAGTTTTTAAATTTTAAGTATACAAATAACTAAAATAAGACTGTATAAGACTGTTATTATTTTAATTTGTTTAATTTTTACTATTGAAAGTTGATTTCTTTTTTTTAAAGTTTAAATAAGTCAGTATTTTGTTTTTTGTTTATCATTAGTGGCTATTAAATGAATAGAATTATATTATATAAAATATTTTAGAATGAATATTATTTGACGGTTGTAAATTTTTAATACATTTTTCCATTTAAATACTAAAAATAAGAATAAATTAAAATTGACCGATTTTGACAAAATTTAACAATTTTTACCAACCAAAATCTGGTTAATTGTCCATGAAAGATTTTGACCGGTCAAAAACCCAACCCTAGGCAGAGGATACATCACCGTACACACATTAGAATATTTCCTCCCCTTTGTTCTTTATTAATTTTTTTTTTTTTTTTGGTTTTGCTATAATTGATGTTATTGATATGTAAAAATGTATTCCAGAGGCACATTATGTTTTAGGATGCTCAAAGAGATACGCCCAGAAAATTAGCTCTAAAAAATCCCCACAAGGAATACAGTTTTCAAATAAAGATAATATACTTAATTTTAATTATAGTTCACTCAGATGCCATAGAAGGGTATATGCACTCCCAATATGCACACACTGTGGTGGATTCAACGATTCCTTAGTAACACAGAACGTTCTCATCACTGCGAATTAATATCAGTCAAGTCGGATTTAGATTTACATCAATGTGTGTTATACACTTCGGTATATGATATACTAAAAATCAATTTTTTTGGATTTTCTCAGAGGGGGACATGTCCCTCCCCTGATTACCCAATGGGTATCCATGGATAGTTGCTTTAATAAAAAGGGGGAGGGTAGCTAAAATCATGAGGCAATATATCAATTTACCCTTGAGTTGTGATGTGTCCAAAATTCAGTTTTAGACTACCCAAAAAAGTAACTTTTAATATATTATATATAACAGAGTTTACAACACATTTTGATTCAATCCACTCATGTGCTGATTGCTATTAAATGTGCTGCAATTTATATATGTATTTTTAATATAATATATGAGGGAAGCTATCGTTGAGTTGCCCCCCCCCCTCAATCTCATTTTAATTTTCGATTTTTAGAAAATGGTGGCAGTACAAACAAATGTAAATGCAGTATAATTCCGGGGTTTTCTTGAGTCTTTAAGCCTTAAGATATTATGGGGTGGTGGAGGGGTAGCCGATGAGATCAGCATCATATGTCATTTTGTAGCAGCGTTATTGGCACTCAAACTGTTTGTTTTCAACTACCCAAAAATGTTCACTTTTGATATGTAATATAGCGAAATATGGTCTAAAAATTTAACCCAAATCACTTTCTTACAGTATTTTAAATTAGGGGTGTGTAATTAAAAATTCCATAGTTGAAAAATAAGAACCATCTGCAGTATAATCTCTGTATCGTGTATGTTTAATATGTTTCCTGCCTTTTATTTTTCCAAGCAATAACATTCCTGAGTTATACTTTTCCGAAATATTTGTTCCTGTATAAAATTTCCTGTGTTGTATAGCTCTCCAATATAGACGGTCACAAAACCATTTTTCTGTGAACGCGCAATCCACAAAATACAAGTGTAAAACGTGTTACTCAATCAAACCAACATTTTGTTTACTTGGATATGTATTTTTTTAAAACTTTTCACATTTTAACTTATCATAAAAAAATTACATTACATCACATTAATAAAACAACTTGTGGTTATGAATTACGGGAAAAGTCACTCAGAACAACTCCTGGACTTTATCGACGTATACCTGCTACTATATGTAAACAATCATCCTCTCCATCGGAAGATGCGTTTATAAATTGATTGATATATACATTTATTAGTTATTTCTTTAACGCCTGGTATAAAGATTTATATTTAAATTTGAATATTTGTGGATATTTTATTTCAAATGGTATAAGTCAATACCATATGGCATAAAAATCACAGGATAATAAAATGTTGTATGCAAAAATAAAAATTTTTACTCGAGACCTTTATACCATGCGTTAAAGATTTATTTGTTTTTTTCTTTTTACTATAACGGTTTTTTAAATGGTTACATAAAACATAATAGATACTGTGGTATTGGTTTTCTAAATTGTTTTTTTTAAATATATGGTTTTGATTACTGGTTTATACTATAATATATACAATTTTGGTTATAACTAGTATTAATCGGTTCTTAAATAATCTGTTCCAAGCCCCGATACTAAATTATCATAACTGAAATGTATTGAATATATACTATATTAGGTTTCTACATAATGGTAGACATAAAAATAAGTTTACACACCTTTTATATCTGTTGTGTCTATCCGTCCGTATGTCCATCTATCTGTTTTTCTGTCCTTGCAATGTTACTGTGCAACATCAATATTTACTATAATTAATTGTTTAATATAAAATATTAATTTACGAGAGAGAATTTTGATATGATTATTGGCTGTTTTTATAATTAATTAGTTACCCATAATATAATGTTCATATTGTTCCTAGAGAATCAGAGACAGGGAAATCTTTTCGGCGAAATTCTTGTTTTGTTTGAAGTATTTTTTTTTTAAATATTTTTCAATATTAATAAAGTTATATATAATGTTTTAATGTTTTATTATAAAATATAATAAATTTAAATACAAAAATTAAATTTTTTTCACGGACATTAGATACTTAGTTTAATAAAAAAAATTAATATTATAAATATCTCAGAACCAAAAGCTCCATTTGGGCCTCAAATTTCACTGAAATTTTACCGATTTTACTGAAATTATATACGCATAAATGGAGAAACGTATGTAATAATATATTATTTGGGTTTTCATATTTACCCTCAAGAGAACGTATAATCCTCAACATTTATGGGATAATTAAAAACATATATGGGATTACGACTTCTCGATAAATGTATAAAAATATTTTTCTTGCTTAGTCTTCTTCTTCTTCGCTTCTCTCCCAACTATTTGAGTAGTCGGTCACCCTACTTCTCAACATTCACAAAACTCAATCTCCCGCATCCTCTTCCCTTACACCCACCTACTTCATATCACTCTCTATTACTTATTTACCCCCTCCCATCACCACATATATTGTTTTTGTTTTTGCTCTTAGAGTTATTAATATTAAATAAATGAAAAAATATTCAAACTTTGTAAAACTTTAAAAAAAAAGTGTAAATAATTGTGAACTTTTTTCAAAAACACATTTCAAATATTACTTTTTGCATCTAATTTTTATGTATACATTTTATTTTGGCGTGTAGTAAATATTATAAATAAATAAATATAAGAAAATTTATTGCGATTGTTAAATAGTTTTGTTCACTAAGTATAGCTGCATGAAATGTGTCCGGTTAATAAAACTGTAATTATGACTAACTGAATTGATATTATTCTTCTCATATTTGCAGGATCGAGATTTTTTCTAAGTTATAACAATATTTTTAGGTTACGTATATCATAATATGCTGTAACAAATATTATTGGATTTAGTTGATACTTATTACTATAAACAATTATTTGTGTTCGTTAATTTGGACATCAGATATTCTTGTATAGTAATATCAAGTTTAGTAATCCGCCGGAAGACATTTGAAATACTCTGCAATTAAAATCAGTTGTCGTTGGAACACAATTCGTTTATATGGAATTTAATATGTGGACACAATACGTTAGGTTGAGACTCGTTGGCAATCAGTTGGCAGCAGTGACGTTTCCAAGATCAAAATTCCTCTGTATTTTTTTTCAACTCTCTTGTCTATTTTACAAAATATTTTTATTTTAACCTATTTTTAGTCCTTGTTGGTATAATATATTTTGTATTTATAAATTGAATAGGGATTTTATAATTGTACTATATTTACTTTCTTTATTTGCACTATTTAAATAATAAAATGATTCTTTTATTAGGTACATATTTAATCTTTTAGATTCTAAACTAAACCTGTGTTACAATGGTCAGTAATTTTTCCAACGGTATTATTGTGTGATTGGATATTGAATTTGTAAAATTAACCTACCAATACTGAAATACATAAATTGCATATAAATATTTTTCTAGTTTCCTATTTTTTTTTTTTTTACTTTTACTCCATAAGTATATCACGCATATATAAATTATACATTTATATCAAACATTTTGTATAGATACATTAAGTTAGAAACTAAACTGTTATAATCTAATTTTTATTTTTCATATATATGTCATTAAAATTTTTTATATGAAGATGCTATATATTTATTATTATAAAGGTATAAATAAACACATATAGAATAAAAAAAAATAAGTATGTATACCATTTTTATTCTAAATTTAAATAAACTGTTGATCTTAATATTTTCTTGATTTTTAATATCACAAATTGATATGAAATATGAAGATATTTACAGTATCTTACCGTGTACTTTATTTTAACTAAAACATTATTTTTTTTTTTTAAAAAAATGTTATTTTATAAAAGTACATTATACTTCATTAAGTAAAATATGAAATATTAACTTTGCATATTGTCTACTATTGAGTCTCTTATTCGGCATGTTATACAAAGGTGTTCAAATAATATCCACTTTGAGAAACTCCTTAGAAGGCACAGTTAATATTTTATATTTTATGTACTTGTGCAATAATTTAAATTTCAATATATTTTTATCAAAATGTGGTCAAAAAGCAAAAAGTAGTATTTAAATTTAAAATTTTTATTTTTCTAAATATTTATTTGAAATTTTGTATATTATCCTAAGTTTTTTGTCACTCGTCTCGCTTTCTTCGTCTTATTGCGGTGTTTAATATTGTTAATATATATGAAATTTAAACCTTTTAAACATAAATAATAATGTTAACATTCCGTAAACAAGTCAATAATTGGATAGGTTGGAAAAAAATATATTTACATTTTTATTTAAAGACAAAAAGTTAAAAAATTAAAACATAATCGAGCTATGTAAAAAGAAAAATATGTTTCAATACGGCAGTATTCAAGATTCAATAATCGACGAAATATTATTGTTTCTATTATGCTTATCATGCTTATCCATTCATTATTATTCTATACAATGATCTATGTGACCCTATTTAATCATATACCACTAATGTATTGTAATAGATATAACCTACCATTAATGTGTGTCATTTCAATGACCTTTGACAGTCAGACTATCCAGGACCGTATTTTTGGACTGATCGTAGCTGGCCTGTCCCCTCATTTTAATTAATAATTAATCTATATAAATGTTGTTTATCGAATTTGATATATATCTCCAAAATAGACAATTATTATTTTCTGTTATACAATCTACAACTATAGTTTGAAAAAACCTAAACGGCTTTTCTGTAAGAGGTTTTAAATTTTTGAACCAAATAAAGTATTACGCGTTTTCAGACAAGATATGTAACTTTTACCACTAATATAATTATGATTATTAGTAATAGTAGGTAGTAATAATATTAATAATTATAATACTGAAATTAAATTGATTCCAGATTGTTTTTGATTTAATATTTTATATTATTGATAAAATGTACTGCAGTATTTTTAATTTTACCATTTTCCTCTTTTCTATAATTCTCCATAAACTTTGACTAATAATTATTAAATTGTTTTTTGATTTGTGTGCGTTTATAAATACAATGGGCTTTGAAAATGGGAAGACGATTAAAAATTATTCATTTTTGAAAAGCATAGAATACAATATAATAATTATGTACTAATTTAAAAGATATTTATTAAACCAAAATTAATACCATATAGAAAAACAAAAATATAATTACGTTTTACAAAAACCGAAAATTACAAAATAATAAAACTTTACGTTTTATACTCAAAATATTTAAAGCGTCTATCTTTCATTTTACTAAATAGGTTGTTTTATTTAAATTTTCTGTTAACATGATACTGACAATTTATCTACTATATTATAATAATATAATATACACGAACAATAAAAGAATAAATAAAATAAATAATAAATAAATATAGAAATAGACGAATAAAATAAATACCGTTAACTTATTCTGTATTGTTCTGCAGTCCACATGCATGTCGGGCGATTATTCGTATCGCTCCGCGACCACATTATTACCGAATTTCCCCTCTTATGTTTTTGTGTTTTGATCATAATAGAGTTATGATGGACGTTCGTCAACGTCGCCCTAACGCCGACCGCTGTTCGATAGTCGATAACCGAGCAGATGAATAATAATAGGTAACCGTAGCAGGGGTTTGCCGAAACCGGCCCAGGCCAAAGGCGCAACAGAAATGGGGGCACAAAAATCGAAATTCAGTAATATCTATCCCTAAATTTCTAAGATTGGGGGGGGGGCAAAAATTCGACGAGCAAAATCTTGTAAAAGTAAATTGATGACCTTTTTTTTTTTGCTTATTAACTAGATTAACTCCAAAAAATGTATGGCTCTTTTCCTCATTACCAATTTAGGGGTAGAAATTTGGTTTTTGTCAAGGGCGCTATTAATTTTTTACGACTCTTTAGGTATTTATATGTATAATATGTATTTTATATAATTTGTTAAAATTGTAGAGAGAAGCGATCGCCCCATCGCCCATACACACGAGCCGCAATTGTATAATTATTTTTCCCCTTAAAATTGAAATATTTATAATTTTGTTGATCAACAACATGGTTTGTAGTTAGTAAAAAAGTATTTCAATATATTTACCATAATATGATCATTATAATTATTGTTCTTTATGCACCTATTAAGATTTTGAACAATATGTGTGTAAGTACTGCAAATTTTAATTTATAATATTAAGATAAATTTCAACGTTCAATATATTATTATATTGCTTTATCATTGAAATTCATAATTATGCAGTTTTTATTACTTAGGTACCTTATTACTATTATTACTCACTAGACTTCAATACTGATTATCTCGATTTCTACAGGCAATGCATTTTTTCCTAAATTAGATTTTAAATTTAAATTGTAAACAAAAATTGGAATTGGTATTAAAATGTACAAATAATTTTTAAAAAGAACTTCTATAGTAACTTGATTTTCATGGCTGCATTGCTATTTTTCATATTTTTATTATAAATATTACAAATCAATAGTTTACTAATATAAAACGGCAAAAAATATAAATAATCTAATTTTCCATACAGGTTACATTACATTACATTTTGTATTACTTTTTTGGACCTATTAGCCAGATAATGAAGTGGATCTTTTGATACCAGTCCAATACTGTTCTTTACAATACATTTTAATTGTATGCTAATGCATAGTAATATACTTTACTATAATTTTATTTAACAATTTTGGTACCTACTCATCTTGTTTCTTGAAACTGAAGAGATGAAAAACATTTTTCGATATACCGAGTTTTTAAATTATTGAAGTTCATAAGAAAAGTTCTTATATAATATAAAGAATATGTGTATCATTCTATCCAATCACAAAACATTGGGGTTTTTCGCTGAATCTTAGATACAACTTCTTTATGAACCTAATAAGAACAAGAGAAGACAATTATTATACTATCGATACTGTAACCAAGGTAACTGATTTCCATTAATAACCACTCATAAACTTATAATACAAATACATTTTAATCTTATAATGAAACATACACACGCATAATTAGATATATATATATATATATATTTATAGTATTATAATATAAATTTCAGTATGTTTTTTTTTTATACTAGCACACTAGTGAAATGTGCATTATACATTTTATAAATAAAATATAAAGTATTATTAATTTTACTCGTTGTTCTATTTTTAATTGAGGTTTATTTTATTTTATCAGCTCGAATTAAATCAATTAATATAATCAAAAAAGAATTTTTTAAAAGTACGTATGTATATAATATATCTATACTATATTATATAAACGATGAACGGAATGTATTGATAAAACTGTGTGCATCTGTATGCAAAGCTCTAATTTAAATTAATGATAATAATTTGGTACATACCATATAATAATGTTAAATGTATTATATTGATATGTATATTTTTAAATATTTTACTTGTTTTAGTGTTTATAAATTATTATTAGTATTTCACTATAATAATGAACCATATGTTCCTAATTTGTGAAAAACGTTAAAAAATTAGTTCAGAAATTCGTAAAACTAATTACATTATATTTATATATTGTTTAAGATTATTATGATCGCAACAGATCTTATCAAATCTAGGAAACATTGAATATAGAAGAAATGGTTATAGAATATTTGTCTAACAAACAAGCTAACCAACACAATTTTTTTTAAAGTAGTTGAACTACAGATTTTATTTATTTTTTAATTTTAATGGAAAATTTTTTATTAAAAAGGTAATAGTTAGTTTATCTAAAGATTTATTTTATATTTACAATATAAAATAACTTCTTTACAATTAACATGTATATGAGTATATATGTATTTATTTATAAATAATTATAAAAAAAAATAATAAGATATTTAATGGTTATCTTTTTTGTTAGAATAATTTATGGTAGGTTAATTAATATTAGAGTAATTTTCCGTAATTACTTCTATGGTTACCTACATTTTGCAAGCACTATTATAATCATAATAATTCTAATTAACCAATTTTATTGAACTGTATTCGCAGCTTATATTATAATATTATATAGACACATATAATATATTTTATGACCGTAATTCGAGGTGATGGATCCGGGTTCCTGTAGGAAATAAATGAGGGACGATATGATATGGCGAAAACTGACGAATCAAAATTCGAAAAAGGTTGCTATTGATTCGAGTTCAACAGGGTCATATAGCTACAATAAAGGGCTGTGAAAATGTCAAACACGCAAAATTTTGAAACTAATATACACTCGAAAATGAAAAATTATGTGAAAATCAATTTTATCCCTTAACCTAAAATAAAATAAAAAATGTAGGTGCATCATGATTAATTGACACGTCCTAATCACACTGATGTATATTGAGGATCCCTTCCTGTTTTGTACATCATGTAGGTTCGTAACTAAGGGATGGCCTAAAGAAGCCTGTCCACCCTTCAAAATATACCACCAACCCTTTTACCCCTTCATGATTATCTTGTTAAATTACCGAAGACTAGCAATTTTTAACTCAATAAAAATCATTGTGATATTTTGTATGAAATAGCACAATAAAAATGGAAATTTAATGTATAAGTTAAGTACAAAACTTTATAGTTTTGTATACAGTTTATATTTAAATTGATCAATAAATTGTATGAAATAACACTGGGCAAGTAATTATCAATTATTAAAAAGAATATATATACCTACAAATATTTACATATAAATAACATATTGGTATGTTGGAAAGATGTTGAATGATAAGAAGAGGTACCTACGTAACAATTTTTGATTACTTTGATTTGATTGAAATGACTTTATTTTTCTTGGCAGTGTACCTGATACTATGATATACTTCACTTTTAATGTGAATGATGATATTCAAAAATCAAATCTGTAAATAAACTTGTGAAGTATTTGGATACCAGAATTCAAATATATTAAAGGTATTATTTAGTTATATTGCAAGTATTTATATGTATTCTAAATACTTTGAAGAAGTATTTTCCACCAAATTGAAATATTTGAAATTTAAAAACAATACAGTGTCATAAAATTTCAATGCTCAATAATAATATACGAGTACCTACCTAATGTAGGTAGGTACCTAAAATATGTATAATATGAATTATATTATACATAAAAAACATACTTAATAAAATAGCTAATCTAAAATCAAATTATATAAATATTTTGGTATATAAAATAAATATTATAGAAAAATATAAACTTGAGCACTTTTAACTGTTATATTAATAATTATTATAAACAAAATAATACAATTTTAATTGCGTATACATATTTCAATAATTATGTGTTCATCTTCGGTGTGCAGAATCAAAAATTTACACCGTTAGTTATTTTTTTGGATTTGCATTGAAGATGAAAACATAGTTCTTGAAATACGTCGGTATACACCGTTTAAAGGGTATCACTTTTGTGATTTGGGTTTATAATCATTTATAAAATATTATAGATTTTAATTGAAAAAATTTTAAATAGTAGATATATTTTTTATTTTTTTATTCAACTTTGGCTAATTATATTTATTATTATTTTATGTTAAATATAATATGAAAACAGGTCAGTAGGGGGTGGAAGCACTTCGCTCGTTGGATGTCAGTATGGGTGGATGCATTTCGCTACTGGGCAGGCTACTCTCGGTGGATGTATTGCATTTGAAAGCAATGATAAATCATTGAATTCAATAAAACGATTCTGAGCGTAGCTTCGGTGTAGTATATATAACTCTTAATATTAATTATATACCTACTCAGTACCTACCTATGTTTAACATTACATTGAAGATAAATTGTAGAAATAAATATGATTTATTGTGACCTTATACATATTTTAAAATGTAATATGATATATTTATAATAGCTCAGTTTCATGTAGGTACAGTTATTACTACATAATATTATACAGTATATTTTATTGAATGTTCAGTTTATAACATATAATATTGAAAACGAACAAAATATTATGTAAACCATTTGATTTATAATTGGTGTATATTCCAATAGAACATAATGAAACGGTCACATGACATACAGTTGAATAAAATAATTAAGATAATAAACATACAATACCAATTAAATATGTTTGGGAACATTAGGAATTGACGATTATCATACTTTTTTGGGA
>JAIPRL010005861.1:0-29985 GCA_025469235.1 Pemphigus obesinymphae
GCTGTAGAGTTGGAGTTACTAGAACTGCAAGAGGACGAAGGACTAAAGGACTTAAACGAAGTGGCGTTTCTACCATAGAATTTTGGAAAAATGTCCCAGAAGAAAAATACCCACAAATAAAAAAGTGTTATTTCAATCTTTGGCACTACTTATGTGTGTGAATCATTGTACTTAACACTTAAATTCATTAAATCTAAATATCGATCTGAACTAACTGATGAACATTTAAGTGAACTTGTGCGAACTGCGCTTACAAATTATCAGCCTGCAGATTTCAAAAAGCTTACAGAAAAAATGAACACTTGGAAAAGCACTTCTCATAAATAAATCAATAATAATGTTAATAACTACGTCAATAATAATAATGTTTTATGTTATGTAAAAAATAAACGCTCCTTCATTTGAGTTCATTTTTCATTGTGTCTTCATTTCATAAACATCGCTTTACAATGTGGCTCGCCTCAAATTAGCTTTATAAATTTGCGGCTCCCAAAGTTAAGTTTAGTGGCCACCCCTGTTATATTATATCCATAAAAGTACGTACATATAAAAAAAAATCCTGAAAAAATAAATACATAACAAAAAATCAAATTAAAATGTTTTGTTTAATTGCTATTAGTATTTGAAAAGTTTGTTAAAAATCTATGAACATTTATCACATTCTATAATGCGAGTACACAAATAATAGCCATTTTTGTTCTATGAGCGCGGTGAACATTTTAGTCTGATGAGATATATCGTACTGGACAACAGTATAAATCGACCCAAGTTACATTTTCCGTGCCATCATTAAACTTTTTTATTTAAAAAACATACTGTCGCGCAGATAACTGAATTCGATGAAGGTCATGAGAACTCTGCACCTTTGTTGAAAACTGTATATTTTTGGATAAATGAGTTGAAACGTATCCGTGCATGTACCGAAGACGATTCGCGCTCCGAACGTCAAATTGAGGTTTCCTAGGAAGAAATTGTTGAAAAGGATTACACATAATATTCTTGACGAAACATTTAAAATGAAAAAGCTTTGTACGTGATAAATGCCGCGGTTGTTTAGCGGTGAACAAAAACGCAATCGAATGAACTGTAATATCAAAATTATACTTGGAAACAAGTAATAAACGCAGTATATGGGCCAGTGTGACAATTTAATATAAATATTAAAACTATACTATACAGATGGCCACTCGGAATCGATATATTCGAACTCGACCAAACTAATTCACAATCATAGCCGAAATACCGGACCAATAGAAATGAATTTTTTTAATAAGCGGGGACAGCGAATTTTCTATTTCTTTCCTTCTATTTTTGTCGATACACTTCACGGGCCATACTCGTGTTGAGATTTATTTGTCTTGGGTCTTTGTTGTTCTAAATATTTTCTTTATTTATTTTTTTATATATATATAAAGTATATACATATGTGTATGTCAGGATTTAGCCTATCCTCTGCGTAATCGATATTTTGTTATATCCTTACAAAGGGAAAAAGCTTTGAGCTTGTTTTGTACCATTTTGTAACCCCTCTCTAATCACACGTTGAGTGTGCGGTGGAGTCAGATATATCTATGTGCATGCAAGTCTACGTTGATAGGAGTCGAAGGTAATATTTCTCAGGACTACCGATGATAATCGTACACTTCAAACTCGAGTATGCGCGAACAGTGCCTTTTTCTTCTCTTGCCTGCACTCAGTGTGTCAAAATATGCAAACAGCATTTAATTCATTTTCTTATTTTTTTTTTTTTTTGGTAACTTATATATTGAGTATAGAGGTGAGCTTTTACGAGTTATAACCGTAACTGTTGTGTACATCATTTCATCTCTATGAAGACATCAAAATCTGAATTGGTCACCATTGAGAACTTCTTCCGGCACGACGTAATGAGCGTGTACTGCAGATTTCTGGTGTTTGAGCACTCAGTGATTGTTATCTCTTTGTGAATAGTTGTAACGTAGTTTTTATACAATTTCAATCTTGTATTGTGATAAAACAACAATAGTATACAAAGATATATTGAACTCATTGACGACAAGCATCGAACTCGTACCTGCATTTACCTGTCCACAGTATATACTAGTTACCGTTTTAGGAACTTATACAACTGAAATGGGAACTATTACGACTTAAATAGGACTATTTTAGTCCAAGTTCAGACTAAAATGAGACCGTTTTAGGTACTACTATGACCATCTTAGGAAGCACTGTGACTCAAGTAGAACTGTCTTAGGAACTTATACGACCTAAATGGGATATATATGGGAATTATTACGACTTAAATAGGACCGATTTAGTCTTGAGTTACATTTGATTCCTGGTGGGAAGGTCGGCAAGACGGTCGGAAAACGGACATCAGGAGGTCTACAGACCGCCGTAGACCTTCCCAGACGGTCTACAACCAAAACAGGAAGTTCCCGTAAAAGGTCCGCGGGTCTCAGAAGACCGTGCAAAGACCTTCCTATGACGGTTTTTGTGCTATTAGGGCTTATGCATATATATAAACTAAGTTATTACTAATTTCATTGTTATTATTTTTATTTTATTTTGTTTTTTTGTATATCACGGACAGACGGCGAAAACATAAGTGCAGTTATTATATATCACATATATATATATATATATTAAGTTATAGTATAATTGAATTATAATTATTGCCATCTCACACTCTACAACTTATAACGTACCACAATCACCCTTTATACCTATTTTCCTTTTCTTTTATATTACAGAATATTTCAATGTAGTGTTAAACAATGTTTAACCACAATCTAAACGATTTTTTCGGAAATTTGTGAAGATCAATATTATAATTATTATATTATATTATTATAATTATATCAATTATTAAATCGTTTGAAAGAGAAGTTTTAAAAATACGGCTAAATTTAAGTGGGAAAAAAAGTGTTTTTCTAACAACATAATGCAACGTCACACAAGTAAAAATTCATGACGGAAAAATTACATGAATTAGGTTTGGAATTGATTCTTCGTAACTTGGCTGTTTTTTGTTTATCTTTTATTTCCTATTGTTCCCATACTTTAACTTTTAGTTGAAAAATAATATAAACTTCTCACTTTATTCACAATCTAAAACGTAATGTATTCGAATTTCGATTGATTATATTATGTACATGAATCGTATAAAACTTTAGATGTAAAATTACAAATATTTATTTGCTAGTCGACGAATTAGCAAGTTATTTGACGTAACTAGAGTAGCCCTTAACCAGAGATTAGTTGCAAAAAAAAAAAGCTTGCTTTCAAACCTGTAAAAACCCTGACTTTGTGGTAAATAATAAAAAAAATTAAGAATACTTATTATGTTACGAATATAATATGTGTATAACCGTGTTTATCAATTACACCGAATATTTTAGACTACCTGAAATATACACATCTATTGCGCCGGTGGGTTTACATAAATTAAAAAGTTATACATAAATTAAATAGCAGTAAAAGTTTATAAATAAAATAAGAGTATACATAACATACATGTATGATATTTACCATTCTATCCAAAAATTATTTTTTCCAAATGTTTAAATTTTACTGGGTTACATTTGATGTGGCCAAAAATAATTGAACTCAAATGCATTTACTTTGTCCTGTTACATACCCGACATGATTTTTCACAGTAAATCGGAAGATATTTTCAAATTAAACTCTTTGAATGACCCCACTCGGTTTTTATATCCAAAAGAAGCACATACCTAAGCAGCATCTATTTAATATGATTTGCGGCGCAATTGATGTATAGGTACATGTGTATACCTAGATGTCTAATAATTTAAATGAATAACATACATAATTTATTAAATGAGTACAATAATCTGATCACAGATTGTTTTATTAAGTTTTAATATTGAATTGTTAAATTTTTAAATATAAAATAATTTCATTTTATTGTTTATTATAAAATATTTCATAGCATTTACAAAAAATTGTAAATTGTAATTGTAAATGTACAAAAAATTAGGTGCGGAGAGGAGGAATTTGTTTCCCCAAATGCGTACATTGGTTATTGTTTGATATGAAAATACAAAAATACAAATTCCTATTTTAAAAAGCAATACTTATAGTTTAATCATAGTACAATACAAGTAGGTAAATAATATTTTGAGCAATTTAACACGTTACGATAAGGATAATAAAATATATTAAATACATTTAGCAATCCTATTGGAGTTCACTTTACCGCACCTCAATATTGTAAACGTATACATATAATAAGCACATGTGAGGTGTGGACCTTTTAGATCACAGATTCTCGAACATATTTCGCCCCACCGCCCACTTTGAGAAATAATCATTTTCTAGAGCTCCCAAAAATATTTAAACTTACCATCTGTTGCGAATCTAAAAACAGTTATTTCAATTATTATTTTTAAACGTGCTGTTTCCTATTTTTGAGTCGGAAATAAAATTTTAATTAAGCCTTTTTAATGAGAGCAATTAAAACGCATACTTAATCATTTTATTTAGAAGTTTCTATTTTTATTAAAATTATAACAGGTTTGAATTTAAATTCTAAAACTAATCTATTGTGAAGGATGAATCCGATGAACTTTAACGAGTTTATTTTTAGCATGCTTCAATTTACTTACGCTGCTTTAGGTAACATGTAGATAATTTCTCTTTTTGGCGAGCAGAGTTGCTACAGCACTAAATCCACGTTCAGACAAATATGTCAATGGGAATGCTGTCAGAAATCATTGAACAATCGACCATACTTCTGCGTACAGTTGCGGGATTGGCTTTTGCAGCCAAAATTAGTGATAGCTAATTTAATTTTAATTTCCTTGTTTGTTATCAGTTCTAAAAGTTGTTGTTCTAGTTGAGACAATCCTGCTGTTTTGATATTTTTAAAAGAATCTAACACCCAGTCTTGTATATCCATATTTAAAATATCCTGAATTAATCATCTTTTAAAATGACAGTGAAGATACTTCAAGTGATAGCATTAAACAAACAAGTCGTTGTTGTTGAATAATGTTGCTAATAAAAAAGGGAAGTTATTAAATTTCGATATTTCTTTTGTATAGAATATAGATAGTTAATTAGTACGGCAAAGAATATAAACCAAGAGTCACAAATGGTACTTGAGAATTTCTTGCAATTTGCTAGAAGTAAAAAGTGTATGTTTGGAAAATATGTTTTAAAAACTACCATATATCCTAATATCCTTTTGTAATTTTCGGTTTCTAAACATAAGATTAAACGCCTTATATACCCGTTGTGTCAATTCGTAGTTACTATTACATAATATCGAATGTTTATTTGATTATTATGGAGCAAGATATTATTATTTTTATTTAAAGCGATAATTTAGCATGCTCATAGAGTGGACTTTCCCAACTTGTTTTATAAATACTTATATTTATAATATATTTTATTGATTTATCTATAACTTTAATATTAATGATATATTTTTACATATATATATATATATATATATATATATATTTATATAATATCACCATTTACTTTATTAATTTTAGGTATCTATACATAAGTAGATATAGTAGGTTAAACAAATTGTTTATGGAATTATAGTAATCGAAAAATTAGCACGCTTGCAGAGTGAACTTGTTTTAATTTTTCACTCTATACTATTTGGACATTTTCAAACAACATTCGAAACGAAAACGAGATTGTCTGAAACAGCAGTTTAGGTTGACGATGACACGAAAAAGCGTGGGTTGCACGTAATTACGTGTTTACCGGAAAAACCCATGTGTCTATATATTATGCGTTTCAAACGGTTGCTATTTTTGTATACGTTTACGTATAAGTATATGTTTGAACGTACTATACATAGCAAAAATATAACACGAGTTTGCAATATATCTATTTATAGATGGGAAACCCTTTGTGCGCATTATCATATAATATAGTATATATATATATATATATACTAGTATTAGGTATACGTATGGGACGTATTTTCCTCATATCCGGTACGCCTTCCTCACCGACATCATCTTCCACTCTTCCCAACGTCGTCTCGCGTTTATCATTTTTTTTATGCATGTAATATAAAACGCATACACATCATAATGTACATATATGTGGTCATGTTGGGATGGAAAATTACGGTTTTACGGTACACACAAAAACTTCCAATAAGAATATCAATTCAGTAAAATGTCAAATTTATTCCTGATGCAGAGGAGTAACTCCCACCGTGGTTTTTTTGCGTTTATTTTTATTATTATTATTTATTCATTTATTTTAGTGAAACTTAGAGTGCGGCTCGTTACAAAGGTCATTCTGCCGTATACGCAAATTTATATTTATTACGGTTTAGCCATATAATGGCGATAACGGACGCGGAAAACATTATCGTGTGGTCGCAAAAAGTAATATATATATATATATATATATATATATATTTCTTCTGTCTGTATGTAAGTATTCAAAACTCCTCCTAAACGGCTGGACCGATTTTATTGAAATTTTATGTGCGCCGCGATTAAGTTAATTCGAGAAAGATTTAGATTCACAATTTGATCCGATAGAAAATGTTCATTAATTTTCATTAATTTTTTTAATTAATTAATACTCCCGGATTAGATCTTTCTGTTTTAAATATTTTTTTAACCTTTAGAAACTTTTCTATATTACAACATAACAATTCCGTGCAACTTCGTTTGCCCCAGTGTTTAGTATTTTACATATTCTATTTATAAATAGGTACTGCAGAATTGGACATCAGTGTCACCTATGTTACATAAACTTCAGTTATTCATGAACTTCTCAGAAGGTTTCAACGGTCAATTATTCATAAACAACTGATTTTTTTTTCATTTCAAACAATTTTGGGAGAGGGTGGTGAAATTTCGGGTTATATTTTATGATATGCAAAACATCCTAAAAAAAATTTTTTTTTTAATTTTCGTTAAAAAATAAAAATATAATTTTATTAGAACCCGACTGAAGTGCCAGATACGGAGTCCAATTGTTAATCTTAACCATCCAAAGACACATTCAAACACCAAAAAAATTTCATTAAAATTATTCCAGCCGTTTTGGAGGAGTTCAGTGACAGTAATTTGTTTCATTCAATTGATTTCATCATACCTATGGCGAAGTGTCAGTAAATTATGCCTTACCATAAATATGCATGTTCAACTTCAAAACAATCCATTGGAATTAGCATTCTGCGAACAATTGCTCAACATTGGCAACGGAAAAATTCAATTGCATAAAAATACACAATACATCCGACTACCAGATAACTTTTTCATTATGGTGGCTTAACAAGATGCTTTAATTTAAAGTGTATTTCCAGATTTACAAGTTAATTACAATAATCACGACAAGGCAAATAAAATATTGATAAAAAAATAAGCTAGATAATATAGTAAAAGTTTGAAAAAATTCTGTAGTTGTTATTTAAACGCTACAAGTTCCAATGTGATTCCACTTTTACTGCAGTGTTCAAATTTTATGATAAAATAATGCCTAATACATATTTAGATAATGGTAGAGATAACAACACAAAATTTCAATTAAATAAAGCTTTTAATAACTACATTTTATCCATATAATAATAGAAATAAAATCCATTCCATTTTAAAAAATATAGATAATCACCTCAACATAAATAACCCAAATCCGTCCATTAATAACATTAGTGACTTCAAATCAGCAATAGACGATTTAATCAGCAAAATTCAAACAATTATTTCAAAAAACACCAGGCTTCTCTCCTAACCTAACCTAACCGAAATCAATGAACTACCTATTTATATCCAAGAGGATATCTACAAGAAGAGAAGACTCCGTAGAGCAGGGAAATGTTCTAGGAACTTTGATTACAAACACATATACAACCGTCAAATAACTAAAGTTAAAAACCTACTTTAAATGATTCGGGATAACGAATGGAGCTAATTTCTGTCATCTTGTAAGCAAAATTATCTAAAAATGTATATAATAAATAAATCGTTGGTCAGAGTTTAATGGGTAAAAGTTTTAGGATGCAAATTTGTTATTTCTAATGTTCCTTCTGGTGTTCCCCAAGGAGAACATTTAACTACTCCATTATTGTTTTTACTATTTATAAATTACATAAAAAAAAGTGGTCCTGAACTGCCAATTTCTTTTGTTTACAGGTGATTTAAAGCTTTTTCGCAAAATTTTAACCATAGACAACTGTATAGCTCTCCAGAATTAATTAAATACTGTTATTTCGTGGTTTAATTCTATTAGATTGCAGCTCAATATTGAAAAATGTCAATCTATGACTTTAACTAAATCGCGTTTGAATATTTATCATGTATACATGATTAATGGTTCCAATATAGCACAAATTACACGTAAAAAGACCTGGACGTTATATTATTCAATATGGATTTCACTACTAGCCACACATCAATAACAATTTTAGTAGGGCGTTTAAGACGATTGGTTATTTAATACGTACATCTCAAGATTTTAAGTATTCTATCTCGCTTGAAACAATTTATTGCTCTCTTGTTCGGTCACTTTTACAATATACGTTTACTCCACGGGATCCATATACATATAAAAACTGTTCCCGTTTAGAGTGTGCACAAAGGCACATTTTATCTTCTGCCGCATATATATTGAAAATCAGTGTTTGGAAAGAACGACGTTCATGAACGCACGTTTATGTGTTCGCGTTCATATTTTGTAAACGACACACGAACGCCACTCGTTTCTGTTAAATAGAACGTGAACGTGAACGACATTCATATTTTTATGAACATATGGGTGTGAGCGTTTTATTTAAAAAGAACACGTTTTGAACGTCATTGTGAATGAGTTCATTTTGTACGTATTGAACGTGAACGTAAACGAATTCAGTTTTTAAGTGAACGTTCTGAACACTGTTATAAACATCCTCATCCTGTTCAACATTCTCAACACGATTACCTTCCTGTTTTGGCATGAACTTTTCCTCTACGCTCTGGCTGACAGGAATGTTAATGCAAACTTAACATGTCTAAAAAAAAAATTTCTTTGTGGCTTCTATTACTATATCTAATTAAATATCAAAGTCCCTTCATGTTCAACAAGACTCAAAGTTTCTTTTATAGTTCATTTCCGTTCAACCAATTACGATCGCAACCGCATCCTCTGGACCGGATGATGCGTTTGGCAAATTAGAAAGCCCTTTCGTGACAATGTAAGGTGGAGTCGGAGGTGGAATAATGTGACTGTTCGCCACTTCTTCTCTTTTATAAAATCGATATTAAAGGTAAACTTTAATAAGAATATATTACGCCTTATCATATAAATTCCGCAGAAATCGAGAAATTTAGTTTAAATAGAGCAAGAAAAAAATGAATTTTTTCAGAAAAATGTGTTTGTACTGATACAATATTTAGGTATACTATAAAAAATATATTTTATGTTTTTCGAAAATATTAAGCCCAGGGATCAATGTTTTGTATTATTTACATTTATATTACACTTTTAACAATTTAACAACGCGCTTGAAAACATATTTTGCTATGAAAAGTGAAAAATCATGAAGTAGTAAATTAGCATACCCGCTCTAATGTTTAAATAATCTAGTTTTAAATTTAAAACTAATTTGATTGTTTAAATATTTATTTTAGGTTTTATTTTGTATTTATTTAATAGAACATGTTTTTCTATTATTTTTTTTTCAATTATTCATATAAATAATAGTGCCGAATCAAGAAAACGTAGAAAAAAGATAAACGAATTGAAATTAGTTTTCAAAATTTTAATTAGACTACTGAAAGAGCTTTTTTATCATTTATTATTAGTCTAAGTGCAAGAAGGAAATAAGTGCTTTCAGCTATCTTAACAGAAAACGTAAAATGGTCTGAAGTTAATAATAATATATACATTTAAAATTAAAAATTGATAATTATTATTGTACAAGTGTTACATCGTCTACTCTACGTTATTCATTTTTAATATACTTTTTACAGTATTTAAAGAGTGCATCAAAAACTAAAAACTACTCCATATTGTAATACGTAATTAACTTTCCTGACGTATACTTCGAAAATGGTTTATGAGTCTAAAGACTAAAACACGCATCCAGCTACTTCTTAGCGGTACTTTTAGTTACCTAGTATATAGTTTAGCATGATAACTAACCAACTACAACAAAATCCGAAAATAGTAAGTAAAATAAGTAAAAATAAAAGTTAATAAGTAAAATTAGTATAAATTATAAAAAAAATAATATATAAAACATAAAATATTATTTTTATTTTTATAAAAGTATTGAATTTTTTAAATTTATTAATTTTTTAATTTTAAATATTTTTATATTGTAATTGTATGTATTGTATGGATCAGTATTGTTCGAGTTAAAAATGCTATTCATTTAGTTTAAAAGCAATATTCCGATTTACATTTTTATAAAAAATGAGCGTGTTAACTTTGCAAACAAGTCACAACCATATTTTTTGAGAATATTCTCTACCAAATTTCAACCGATAACCTTTATTATGTTGGTTATTGCCATTGATTATATATATATATATCATAATAAACTATATAAATGGCCAATTAACGGTCTACCGTTCCTTCTTATTTGGTTCAGGCTGTTTTTATATATTTAAAAATTTTATCGTTAAAAAATATACTTCAAATTTAGTTGCTAATAATGACTAATAATAGTATATGGGTCCCCCAAATGTTCATCAACAATATCTTATATGCATGTTATTATTATTATTATTATTATTATCATTATTATCATTATTATTATTATTATTATTAGCAAACAGTGTTTAAAATACTGATATATATTTTGCACATTTAAATGGTTTATAATTAATTATATCTATTCAAATATTTGGGTATTTAAATTATTTACGATAGAACTATTCGAATTAGATTAATTTGAGTATCCGAATATACGTTACTTCCAGGCACGCACCAATGGGGAAAATTTCTATAGCCCCCCCCTACCAAAAAAAAATTCATTAACTTTTTTATTATTTACCTTACTATACGTATAGATATGTTGTGGTCGTATCGTTAGATAAATCGTGCAGTGTATGAGACACTGATAAACGTACTATTGACGTAGTCTTATCAATCATTTTATCTCTGATGAATATCAAGATATTGAAAATGTAATGAAATTAATATTAAAAAAATTAGTTACCAAAGTTTATAATGCTAATTGTTTTTATATTTTGGCTAATAAAACCATGCATAGAGTAATTTTCTTTATGACGTATATAAATGAATATAAAATCGTTGAATAATTGTTAAAATTCATTCCGTACAACTGGCCAAAATTTTATTATTTTATAATAATATAGTTTTTATAATTACATGTATTCTTTAAGAACTCACACCTATTGTGAGTTTGATTTAAATGTTTTACGTGGACATAGTTACGATGGTGCTGCTTCTATGAGTGACCAGTTCAGAGACATTGCAAAAAATATCCAACCGCTCTATATACGACATTCTGTAATTGTGTTTCACATTTCTTGAATTTACTTTATGAAGTGCAGCTAAAGTAATCCCAATTAGAAATGCTTTTGGTATTAGCTCACCTTCATAATTACACAGAAATGAAAATTAAAACTTCCGAAGTGTTATCGTTATGTTTCACAATAAAAAAAAATCAAAGAAACTTAACTTCGTAATTTAAAATGTTATTATAAATACTGTGTTAAAATATTGTTGTGAAAATTTTACAAAAATAGGTAACTATTGGTTTACGGAATATATTACGTGTGATAACAATTTTAAATACGTTTCAAAATATTTTTATAATAATATTACAGTTAAATCAATATTTTTTAAAAAAAAAGAATCAATATTATTATTTTGTTTCAAAACTCAAATTCTAGATGTTTGTTGAATATTGATTTTGAAACCCCGTGTATTGATTTGATACTCCCAATTATATTATCTTCCATTAGTTAATTTATAATACAATATTCTATAATATACTTGTTACCAGAAGATAATAAATTATACCGCATTAGGATATTATGTAGTTGTACGCCCCCGAGGGAGTGAATATGTTCCAGGTAATTTTTATTTCCTTTCTTGAAAAAATTTCTAAAAGAGGTCAAATTAAATAAACACAATAAATTAACAATAAAAATACTCGAGGTGAAATAATGTTGTAAAATACAAATATATTTATATAAGATATACTCTCTTGTGTCAAAATTTTTCAATTAAAAAAAAAGAAAGTAATTAATAATATTATATTTTAGAATCTATATTATTTTTCACTTCCTTTTATTTACTTATAGGCTGCAGTATATTATAAAATATCAAACATCATATCGCAAGTTCAAAACCAATAGGTTAGAAACTCGGTAGGTACTTCCAAATTGTTCAGGATAGCATTTTTAAATTTATAATATTGATATCTTAATATTAAAAATTAATAAAGATTTAGAATAAAATAATTTTAGTAACTCATTGAATAATCATACAAATTAGTTTATTCCAATTTCAAAATATAGTCCATATAAAAATTTGTGTGCCTGCCATATATTTATAAGAATATAAGATAAAAATTACGTTATACTTTATTTTGAATAAGAAAAACGTGGAGACCTATATATAGATATTTAAAAAAAATTTATTTTGAAATTGTATTTTCTATTATAGGTACCTATAAATTTTCGTAGAAAAATTAGGATGATCGAAAAATGTTATGTAAGTATAACTTATAACTTATAATATAAGATTCCAAAGTTATATTTTCTTATAATATTCTTTCAAAAATTATTTTGATATATAAAATAAAAACAGCATTTAAATTATTCTAAATATAAAATAAAAAAAAAACCGATTTTTGTGTTTTGAAATTTTATAACTAATTATAGCTTTTTAAAACTACCTATATACTCGTATTACTTGTGATTTTTTTCTTAAAGTGTGTTTTTTAATATAATATTGCAATATCAATATTTCTATTATTCATCCACTGTAAATTTTATACTATTTTTAATTTTTATTCGTCAATACTTATGGGTTGAGAAATTCATTTAAAAAATTGATGTAACACCATTTTACATAAAATGGAAACTTAGTTTTTAACGATCGTAAAAACGTAATTAATAGTACGTTCGGAATCGAAGATCTTTCGGACAAAAACTATGAGATTGGATAAGCTTCTGTATACTGCGACGGTATAAAATGTTTTTTTTTTATCTCGTCCGTATAAGACAGCAGAGACAATTGCCTTATCTCATTACAGAAAAAATGGGCTGAGAAATATTAATCTAGAAAGTTTTTCGCTTTTTTAACGAACGCTTATTATGATTTTTCGTTCAGCCGACTAAACCAATTATATGACGCTGCTCTTTCATCATTCAGTAAGGCTTAGTTCTTATTCCTTTTTTCATTAGTTTTAAATAAATGTTTTATCAACAAAAAACTTATTATATGTTTTTATCTTATTTCAAGTGATAATTAATGTTCTCATTATCGTTTTATTGCCACACTTTGAATATCCAACGAACATACACACGCGAGAGCTTTGAGAAAGAATATAATAAATCGAAAAAGCATTTATATGATTTATATGAATGCATTATATGATGTTTGAACATATTATAAATTTTATGATGTAGAATCTACGTGGTAGTTTGACAAGTGATAAGATCACGAGTTTAGACAATTTATACTTTTCACATGATTAAATATAGGTACAGCTACATTTTGTTGGATTTTTTATTGTCATTTCGTGGGATATATCTTTTATACCTTGCTGAAAATGAATTCATTTTATCCATATCCTAATTTTCGTCAGAATATCGATGTGGCCCTAATGGAAAAACGCAGATTGATTTAATAATGGATAAAACAATATTAAGGTACAGTTAACATAATATACATGTCTGACAAAGGTAGCCAGTTTGATACCTATTGATACCACTATATTATGATTACTTTGGCTATTGGTTTAGTTTTATATTATTTATTAATTATTTAAAAATAACTCTATTCTAAAATGTTATTAAAACCTAACACTATTATATTATAATTAACGTGCCTCAATAAATGATCCAAAAATGAATCAAGAATTATAAAATGTGATATCATATTTGAATAAATTATGTTCAATGTACATGGAATATAAAATATATCTTAATTGTTTATCTTTGGGGACATGTGATGAGTACCCAATGACATATAAATAATAATAGACTGCGCTCTACAGAAATAAAACGCAGAACCGACATTAATCGATGAGTGTGATAAGTATTCTATAAGGGAGCAATCACGGAACTAGAATAGTACCTATTATTTTTGGTACGAAACTATCATTAATATTATCACAATTTAAACGAATAATGCATATATGTGATGAAATTAAAAATGGGATAAATAAACGTATAGATGTATTTCATCAATGACTGTCCTTGAATGTCTCTATCTTTATAACTCGATACTATTTCATAATCATAGTTGATAGTGGATGAGCCAAGTGCAGTATATTTATACATACATAAACAATGATAAGTTTTCATATCTTATCCATTCTGTATTATCCATGGATATTATAGATAAATTATGTGTTATCAAAATTTTGAGAATATTATGTAGCTGTTCCAATCCTATACAAAACAGTATAATGAGATTATATGGAAAATATAAAAGTATGTATATATATATATATATATATATATATGTACAGTATAATGTATAGTATGTAAGGTATGTCTAACGGATTAACATCAAATCTTGCATAGACCTTTGTTATAATCCCGGACCGGTCATAATATCATTAGAAAAAAAAATTCATTCCTAGGGAAGTATGTAATCAATATAATTATATTATGTATTTATCATACTTAAAAAGAGAACGAAAAAATATTTGGTAGTTTCAAAGGAAAAAAGTTTCATATGGCCACATTATTATAACTACATTTGGATGACCATTTACTATATGTGAAACAGTATAGGTTATACAAATTGTGTTTCAAAAACGGTAACAATTTCGTAAATGAATGGCATAGGTATATAGTATACAGGCTGCAAATATTTCAAATTTTAATCACGATAAAAGGCTGTATCGGAAGAAAACGTCGGACGCGTAAAATTGGCGGACTTGTTCCGCGGGGATTTTAATGAAAAAAAATGACAATAAAATTCGTTTTCTTCGAAAACTTCGAAATGCGTATTTCATCTTTATCGCCTTGATGTGCGTATATTTTCACTATTATTGACGTATTCTGGGCGTCACTAGGGATTTCTTAGATTTTAACAACGATGTTTTTTTTTTTTTTATTGCATTTTTCTTTTCGTGAAAAAATTTTTGTTTAGAAGACTTGATTCAATTGTTACTTGTGTACTCATTACCCTGTATAAAATGTTAAATATAGTACTTTAAAAAGACGGAAGATAATATACTTCGATTATAAGATGAACACGTAAGAGTGAGTCATGCACATATTAGCATATTTCTGCGTGCGTTGTATTTTGTAATATATTTTTTTATGTGTCGAACTTAACGTGCGTTAAAAATTAGACAAGTTTGGATTGGGCGACACATGCTCAGCTTGTGTGTTTGTGTTCGCGTCGGGAAACGGACACTTTGCACTGTCTATTGTTTTATTTGAAGACCACGGACATTTTTTATGTGGTAAAAATAAAATGGAAATCAATAATGGCGCGGACATTTTGTACGGTCGAAATGCATCTCAGATTATTTTTACGTTTATATTATCACTAGTCTGCATAATACTATAGTGACTATAAAAATGACAAATATATACAAGTATATACAAACGACTATCAAAAAAAAAAACGTGCTATAGATTTTCAATATTTTTTTAAATTTAATAAGAGTAACATATATTATTTAAGGTTGAATACAATTGTCAGGTCTTAAAACTCAAAATTACCCCTTTTAGGACTTGGAAAACTCAAAACCGAAAATGTCTATAAACAACTAAAAATTGCAAAAATATTTCAAAACAATTTAATCAAATTGAATATATTGCTAAATTAAATATTCGATGTAAATTTCAAGATTTTGAGGTCATTATTTTCGAAATTACGAAGAAATGAAACTCTGGATTTTACAAAATCGTATTTTTGCCGTTTTTCCGTTATGTTTTGGTAGTTTTACCTTACACATTGAAAAACTACTGAGAAAATCGAAAAATGACATCTTTAAAGTACCTACCAACTAGACGCAGTTGTCTACCGGAAACAGGGTTTGCTTGTAAAGATCAGAGCACTCCTTCTGGTAGCAGAGAAAAAACAAAAAATACAAAATAAACATCTTTGTAAAATCGCTAGCTCTGCAATGTTTCATTTTTGGACGCAACCCGTACATTCAGTCAAATTTTAAGGTCGCCGCGGCCGGTAGGTTTCCCGAGTCTACTATTTCGTGACATATGCGATTATACGTACGTACATAATATATTTTACCTAAAATCTATAACCCATACAGTATACAGTATAGTATAATTTATCTGTGTGTTTATCACCGTTTATCTTACGGTGTATGTACCGTAACCACTCGGAGAACGATGTGCCTTTAAAACTATTATTCCACTATTTAATAGGTAGGTACTTACGAATTTAGTGATATATCTACACGGTGAACTATATACCTACCATGGACACTTTTAAAACAACAATGTTAAATCCAAAACTGTTTGAAAAAACGGGTATTGTGAGTATACGATTTGACGAATAAATAAATCCGTCGGGAGTATTCAAAAATTACTTGTTCTGGTAAAACAATAACAAATCTTAATGAACCAATAAGTTGTATAATTACTATTACTTGAAATATTGCAAAGCAGTGTCCGCAATAAAAATGTTGTGATTGCCTGAAATAGTACAAAATGTCCGCGATTTTAATTTTTTCAACGTAACCGTACAAAGTGTCCGTCAATCGCTTGCGTCTGTACATCGGTCGATAAAAAAAACAAAGGCTCAGCGCGAAAATACAACGAACGACGCACGCAAATTTTCTTTGATGTAGATGCGCATTAAGGTAAATCTACCGAAAAATTATTGAAAAACTGGATATAACGGGTTTTTCCTCGTAATTAAAAAAAAAAAAATTCTAAACACATGATATTTTCGCAGAATATGTATTAAACTATATTATATATATATATATAAGAGTAGGTACATTAAATTAAAAGGAAACATTAATTTTCAAAACATTATACAATATACAATAATCTAGTAGAATTTTGAGTAAACTAAAATATATACAAATGTATGATATTAGTTCAAGAACATCTGCAATAGCTTGATGCAAACGTTTTCGCTAAGATTATACCTATTCATTGAATAGAATTATGAATTTAAGCCACTTAATCTACTTTTTGTGAAAACATACAGTTTGTGGTCTAGGAGATGCTCTTTTGTCAAACACTCTTTAATTTCAATTTAGAGAAAGTGGTAGTGGTTAGAAAAGTACAAAATGCAAATAAACTTAAACTTTAAAAAAAATGTGTGATTCTACTACAGTACCTATTGAGATAATATTATAATATTAGGATTTATACATCAGAGAAACAACACGAGCATTTATATACAGAAGAGAATAAATTTAATTGTTGATTAAAGGAAAACAAAATAAATTGTAACAGACAGGCAGAAAAACTAACAAAAAGTGATGAAAATAGGAAGTTAATGTCTTGAATACGTTAAGAGTTTCAGATAGCTAAAGCCAGAACAAAATACTAAAAAAGCAAACTATCATGAACAAACACTAAGGTACGGACTTACAAGATTTTTAAGTTGAACTTTTTATCCAAAAAATTAAAGGTAAAATTATTTAAATGTACTGATTTATCCAATAATATTACATATCTGTGAAATATGATTAACTGCAGGTAGTAAGTACTAGACAGAAAATTCTTCAAGTGAATATATAGACCGAAAATAAATAATCGAACAGGATAATACTAATTGAGACTGAATGGTGAGTTAAATAAACTTATTGGAAAAAAGATTATATAATATTATTTAAGACCTTTAGAGGACAAAAAATGGATTGGATAGGACACGTTTTGAGATCGGATACTAATGCGCACTAGAATGGATTGCAGACATAAATATAGCAACTGATAAGACTCAACAAAGATGAATAGATGATTTGAAGCAAATCTTAAGTACTTCAATTTGAAAACTCAAGTCAAGTAGCAGGTAATAAACGAAGTGGATGAGGCCATGTGAAGCAACGATAAATCTAAAATATGGACACTAAATCTGACGAAAAAGTAAAAAATTACAAGATACTTCACTCGCGATATAGATCAATGAGAACAATAATAAAAATATATATGAAATATTATTATCGAATAATGAAGAGGCCACGTACTATATTATTACGACGTCGTATTTTATTATCATGTCTAGAAAATAATACACGACACAAAAGGCAAAATCCAATTATAAAAGAATAAAAGAAAATTCTATGAAAATATACTCTACTAAAATGCGATATTGTGTAACTAAAGTCTAAAATTGAACCAAGATAAAAAAAAAATATTTATTTTATGCTCGAGAAAGACTTATTATTTAATTTGTAACCAAACTAAATCGAGTTTTTTTTTTTTAAACATAATATTGTAAAATCTTATATCAATTCCCGAATACACGAATGCTATACTTCGTTTTGTATTCTAGACGAATAATAATAATATACTGGGTTTTTTCGTACGAAATGACTATATTTTTTAACCGTCAAACAATACGTCCGCCATTGTATTCATTATTATTATCATTAGTAATATTATTTTTTATACATTATTTCTTTCGAAAATAAATTATAATATCGTTTATATTTTATTTTAAATTATAATTCAGCTTAAATATACAAAAAGGGGTTTTTTTAGAATATATATATATATATATATAGATATATATAAAAAAAAAATCATTAAATTCGAAAATAATTTAAATTAAATATTAATTTTCTCTTTGTATGTGTATATATATATATTTACATTGAAGTTTTGTCTTTAGTTAATTATTTTTAGCTTTTGCTTTCGGTTTAATAGTATTTTTTTTTTTTTGTTACTCTTTTGTGCGTATTTGACTGATAGTTTTTTTTTAACAAAATTTAAATATATCGAAATTAATTTTAATAATGTTTATAATCGATTTATATTTCATTATTATTTAAATTATTTGATAAAAAAAATTTGCGTTATATTGTTCAATATTAGGTACATACATTTATACATTTATTTTTTGTACTCCTTTTTTTTCTTTTTTACTATTATCGATTAAATGAGATAAATTTAATAATAAATTATTTTTTAAACGTGCAATCAATGTAAAAATAATAATATTATTCAGCTTATATACGGGTATGAAATGTGTATAAATGCTGAATTTTTCAATTATTTGGTCTATTTATATTTTCCCTGGCTCTTATTCGATTTTTTTCTACATAAGCTGAAGTACATAGTATATTCTATATATTTATATTCCATGTACGAGTATGTGTATTATAATCTGATGAAAATTCGTTCGAGACAAATAATTGTATATTCAAAGCGAATATTATATACAGAGAGAGAGTTCCAAAGACAGTGGATGGGGGGATGTGGGGTAAAGGAAAAACAAATGTCCAATTATTATTCATAGCTCGAGCTCGGAGGAGAAATCCTTATCCAGTTTACTATGATTGTTGCTGCATCCAGATACAGCCAGCTATATATAGTTATAAATTTTTTAGATGGTGTTTTTAGTGTCAAATCTCATCCAACTGGCGAAATTTTATTATATTCTATAATTCAGCTGAAATTTAAGGACTTCCAATAAAATATAAACTGCTTCGTTTCCCAACTGAACATTTTTTTTTTTTAATTTGGATAAATAACTATTTATTATTAATTTAAAAATGTAATAATGATTAAATAATAACAAATCTTTAGCTACTAACTTGAGATTTTTCTGCATGTATGCAACGATTTAATTTAAATATGTCCTATGCACTTGCACTTGTTTCTCCCCTCACTTCCATGAAGTCAAGTGCGTGAACAAGGGGAACAAGATCGGTTCATAGAGTCACCTCATTATTCTATGAAAAAATACATGTAATAAATTCTCAAGGATTGACAAAAAGGGGCCATTTTTCTTCACAAAATATGAAAAAGAAACATTGGTAATCAGACCAGGACTCGAAAGTTGATGATTTTTTTTCTGAGCTAGAAGATCTAGAAATGATTTATGATGATGCTTATAATGATTTTTATTTTACATATTTTAAACATTTTTAGTAATTTTTTTGTTTCTTACTATTAATTAAAAATGAAATATAAAAATATGTTTCTATCGTAATTCTAGGAATATAATTTTCATTTTGCCATTTATTATTATGATTAATATTGTTTTTTTTTTTTTTATGAATGTAAGATAGTGATTGGATAGGTGAGTAATAAACTATTATTATGGCAGTCTTGGTCTTAATCTGGTTCTATTGTTAACTAAGTCTTGATTTTTATCTTTGTCTTCTTAAATCAATCTTGGTCTTGGTATTGATAATGTTTACTCAGTCTTGGTCTTGGTCTGGCAACATTCATGCAGTCTTTCCTTTTTTTTTTTTTAACATATAAATAAATTATATGTATATTTTCAGACGATGAAAACAAATTTATTTTAACTACAAATTATCATATATAATATAGAAGACAATACAGTGGATATTTATAGATTATAAGTCATAAAACTTTATGGACACTTAATTTTGTATATTTTGCTTATTGCTTAATGCTTAATACATTATGAAAGACCAAGACCGATTTTGCTTATCACTATACTTAAGGTTTTGGTTTTCTATATATTATATTATATATGTATCTATATACATATATATCTAATATCCTCGTTGTATCCGGCTGTCTATCCTATCGATTCGTTATCATGGTTAATATAGTTACTAGAAACTTTGTCGATTTAACATCGTTGGTTCATATAATTTAATTGTAATGCCCTAATTTACTGTAGGACAATAAAACCGCAAAATGCCAATATTTATTCGTTATAATATATTTTAATATTAAATATATAGTATGTGCTATTAGTATTATACTTGTGATTTCATTTTATTATTTGTAAACATTGTAAATGGAAATAAATATTTATAAAAATAAATTGTTTTAAAACATTTTATGAAATTAGTTTATAGTTTTTATATAACAAAATAAGAAATGTATTAAAAAATATGTATAGAAACCAGACATTCAGCATGTTCACAGAATGAGATTTTTTAAACTTTTTTCTATTATTTGAAAACTAAAGTCATTTTCTGTAACTTTCATATTGATGGTTAAATATTTGCATTTCTCAAATCTCAAGCTTATTACTTTTTCATTGTTTAATCATTTTTAGGACATTGTGGACAGATTTTAGGTTTTATTTTTGTTATCAATCGTATGTTTAAATAATACGCGCGCATATTCTCAACTATATAAAATATCTCTACGATCTCCCCCGCGCAGAATATTCTTGCAGCACGCCTCTACATAAGATTCTCGTATTTCTTCACTCCTAAAGTACATTCCACATTGATTTTTCCTATTCATAGTTTTCAACGTTGACCAATCTTCAAACGTTTTAAAAATATTATCCGAAAAGTATTTTTGCCATTTTTATTAAACCATTCGTATGGTGTGGACAGCGTTCGGAATGTTCACTTAAAAATTAAATTCGTTCACGTTCACGTTCAAATTTATTTACAAAGAACACGTTCATACTGGCGTTCTTTAAAAAAATGAACGCATTCTCATCTGGTGGTGGATATATCAAGAATTACCGGTTCATAGAAACTATCGTTCTCGTTTTATAGCGGACCGAAAGAAATTGGAATTTCGAGTATTATATTTAAATCTCGTGAGGTTTATATCAAAATTTGAATACGTTTTAATTCAATTTGAACGGCCCGAAAAATGGTTCAAATTCCTTAAAAACACGAACGCCATCGTTTATACGTTCGTGTGTCGTTCGACAGAAACGATGAGTGGCGTTCGTGTGTCGTTCAGAAAACGTGGAACGTGAACGTGTATGAACGTCGTTCATTCCTCGACACTGCAGAACGTGGTCGCGTAGAATGTATGCCGGGCTGGCTCCAGATTGGGATGGACCTCCGGCCACCACATCACTGGTCCTTGAAATCGGTGGAAAAAATGAGCGTCCGACCTTTTCTTTTCGTATATTTTGATTTCTTCGTATGTTCGTCGAAGTCACATTATTATTATTATTATTATTCGACTACCTGCCGCGGTGTATAGTAGTGATTCGTACGAGCGTTTCCGAAACGCGTCAAACTGTACGTCGTCACGGCTCGAGGGCAGGGGACGGCGAAATGACGAGTAAACGTAAACTTATCGGCGGCAGGGTCGTATTATAATAATATATTAAAACGGGCGGGACGGGGGGGAGGGGGGGAGGAGAGGGATACACACGGTTTGAATGCGATTATCGGAGGATATAGTGCGCCGCGCCGCAGGTGAAACCCGACAACACGTTGCGGTAATTTACGGATTCAATTTGCAAATGACGTTACCCCGCACGTCCAAAAAACCTCCCCTCCACCACATCTAACTGTGACCGTCGCTCGCCCCCACCCCCCTGCCCCCCGGACGACCGGCGGGAGAGGAGTGATGCGGCTCGGAGAAACTTGCGAATTACACGTCGACCTCACACGAAACCCCTGCGGCCCCCGTGCGCCCCTCTCCGTCACCGTGCACCGTCGAGGCCGTCGGCGGGGTGGTGGCGGAGGCGTAAGATGAATTGTGGGTTTCCGATGTATTAAAATCGATATATATGGACCCGAAAACATTTACACCACACGCTGCACGGTATAATATTATTATTATTATTATTATTATTATAGGTATATACGCCGTACACGTGAACCCCGGTAATGGTTCGAGTTTTCCAAAAAAAAATCGAAAGCACCCCGGCCACTTATCCTATATATTTCGCGTGGAACGACAAATTGTTATATGGACGAAGAACTCCGAAATAGATAGATACCTATAAAAGCGTGCACGAGCCGATAAAAATTTTCGAAAAACCGTTTAAAAATATTATTCGTTATGAATTATTAATGAAAAATAAAATAAATATCAAAGTGTCGCGGCTAGCATAATATATACCGCTGCTGGCTGCGTTTTTAACAAAACATTTATAGTGCGGAAAAACAAGTTAAAAACGTCATTATTTACCGAATGGTATCGTCAAAACTGTCCATATGATATAGTCTAGGACGTTAATTAAGTTGTACTGCAGTTAAAACTGAAAAGATATATATATATATATATATATTTTTTTTTATTTTTTTTTTTTTGTTCTTTGCTGTCACATTAATTCGTGTCCTTTGTGAGGTACTTACTTTATTTCGAACAATTTGTTCTAGGACAACACGAATGGGTATAAGAAGTTGATGCAACTTGGATTGGAAGTAACAATGGAATCGAAAAGGATTGCAAATCACGTATGTAAGATATTGGCCCATATTTCATATCAAATTCTCGAAATCCCAGTAGTACATCATAAATAAACAAATAAATAATCATTGAAAAATAAATAAATAAAAAATTTACATCGAAAAAGTTATTCTCTACTATACACTATAGAGTAATTAAATTTAAGTACAAAATAAACTGAATATAAGAATACTTCATAAAAATCATTTTTATGAAATAAATTTTATAGCTATAAGATAAAATTATAAACATAATTTCAAATAAACTTAGAACAAATAAAGCTATTATCGTACATGCAGATCATTGAACAAATAATGCTATTATCGTACATGCAGATTATTGTTTTGGCCTGAAAAATAAAAACCATGACGAAACAACATAATTTATGATTATCAAAAAAAAATTTAATTAAGTAGAAATGCTCATAATTACATCTATTTATTAAATTACATAAAAAAATCATCATATTCGCCCTCTTATACATTTTTAAACTCCTCTATAGTTTAGCTAAATATTTAGATTCATTTATAAAACGTAAATCAATTACAACTACAGCTTACTCAATAAAGAATATCTACGATTTTATATATAAAATTAACAAAGATGCAAAATGATTTCATAAGATGTAAAGATCCTTTATATTAAAATTCCAAAACTCGAAGCCTTAAATATACTCAAATATAAATATACACATAATAGTGGCTTTTATAATGAAAAAATTAATGAAATTATTCATTCCATGAACATTACAATTAATCAACATTATTATTTCGAATATAATAAAAATATATATTCCCGAAATTTCGTCATGGGTAATTTTCAAGTGCTATACTTTCTGAATTATACATGAAAAATTATAAATCAATTAATATATTAAATCACGAAAAATATAAACAATACGTAAAAGTTAATTTCAGATATATATTGATGACACTGTCATTGTATTCAAAGGTACAAGACAGGCAGAAATTATGGTTAACAATTTAAATACAATTTATAAAATAATTCAATTTATACTTCAAACATAAATAGATATTAAAACGAACTTCTTAGGTCTTACTAAAAATATCTGCAACAAAAAATTTAATTTCAATATATATAAAACGCCCACTAAACTTATATACGATAATTCCAAATAAATCCAGTAAGTTGTTACCTACAATCTTTTTTTTTTAATACTCCACATATTTTCTTTTTTATATATTGATTTTACTTACATATATATTGTTATTTTTATAATATAAGTACTATATATATTATATATGTTATAGTATCCTATTTTTTTTTTAAATTTATAAATACCTATTTTAAGAGTCTGGTTGATAGTAAATACTGTCGCCCACTTTTGAATATGTTTTTTTTCGTAAATATCATATGAAAAATATAAATCACAAAGTGTCCTATATAAACCAAAATGTAATTTTAGAAACTATATTCTTCTAAAACGTATTGTGTTCTTGAAAAACAGGTAAGATAAATCACTATACGTATATACGTGTATTTTAAAAGTTCGTTTGTTTAGAAATCATACACTATAATGGATATAATGGCTGAGCGTAGTATTACGAGACACAGTATATTATATTATAGTATCTCTCCAAACTACCGCAGTATAAATTGTAAATATACGAGCATACATATTACGATATAATATAATGCGTCTCGATTACTTAGACAGTTTATATATACATATATATATATATACGCGATATCGCATTTTTATTTATATTTTGTATTATACGTTGTATCATCATGAAATATAGATGTGAATTTTAAAAATATTAGAAAAATTCACCAATAAATTTCGGTAGGGGAAACGGGTTTTTTTTTTATTTTTTAAACGATGTTATCAAGTTGGTTTTACATAATATTTTCTATAATATAGAATATAATATATTGTATTACCCGGCGCTTCACCCGAGAGTTAAAGATAGAATTTTTAAATTTGTATTTCCATCTTTTAATAGAATAGTCTGTAGAGTGTAAAAAATGGTATTAACCCTATCACTGTCGGCCGTTCTTGCCAGCTTCTGCATTCTGTACAGGCTAGGTGATTTCAATATATATATATTTTTCATACACTGCTTATAACTTTTAAAAAAAATATGTATATTACATAATAAAAATATTGCAGTAACCGGCTAATGGAAATTTTTATTGATATATCAAAAATAGTTTTTTTTTCTTGTTATAAGTTACAACGATCTCTGCGTTGATACTATACGCTCTACATCGATTTGATAGATTATAACGTACCTAATAGTACGTCCACGTCAGTGAAAAGTTTAATAATAATAATCTTCTTCTGTATTATATTTTAAACACAGAATACATAAAAACAAATTTAAAATTATTATTTAATATAATGATGATCAGTGATCACCATTAATTTATTAAAAATTCCAAAACCATATTAGTCCTTGAAAAATCCACTGTCGAAAACCCCTCTACATCACTCGATTCTAAGGGTATTATACAGGGTTTTAACAAAGGTGTGATCTCTCATATAATATTCATGTTCGGTATAATATGTAAATTATGACACTTTTGTTTTTTTTTAATCAGAGTAAAATTGAGGGTTTTCCATTATATCTAATCAAATATTCAAATTAAATTAAAAATAATTGTACCACCAAAATCCTTGCAAAATCTAATATGAATTGATATATGACTCGATTTTTGACGTGTTTTTTTATCCTTTTCGCCATTGTCTAATGACGGTAGAAAATCGAAAAATAGTGTGACACATTAATTTAGGGTAGAATTTTGCAAGAAATTGAATGATAATATATATATATACACAGATCTTAAATCGAATAAAAAAAATTATAAGTAATTTAATTTTGTTATTTTATATTTGATTATATATAATCGAAAACCCTCAATTTTAGTCGAATTAAAAAAAAAATAATTTCATAGTTTACATATTTTACTGAACATAAATATTATGTGAGAGATCACACCTTTGTTAACAACCTGCATGTATGCAATTTATTTTTCATCTATTGTAAAGCTGTGTGATTGTGTACATGATACTAATGATACTAGTTAGTTTCCCGTATCAAAAATATACGGGGAGCTATTACACACACCCGCATGTACATAATATTATATGTCAGCGATCTATTTTTCACTCATATCTAATTCCTTCAGAACGTTGTAACACGAATGTCCATTTTAATTTAGAAAAAATATTCGAATTCTCCATAAAGTGTACAAAGCAATGACAAAAATTATTTTTGGTTAACTACTTACCTAGATATTTGTGTTTGAAGTCTTGTACTGTTTGAAAACTTTGAAGGATTTTTGTTATATTTTGTTATACTAGAAAATATGAACATAAAAAAAAATAACAGTTCAGATCAGTTTAATGATTGAGTAATTAATGTTCTACGAACATTTAAAAATAATTGTTTTCAGAGCGCTTGTCGTGTCGGACTGTTGCTGGAATTAGAATGAATAGTTTTGGCCAAAAGAACGGTATAGTAGGTATATATAGAGACCACTCAATGTTATTCACATATTTACATTTATAAACGGCAAAGAAATTGTCGGCTCGTTCTGAAAATATTAAATTTCTGCTTGTATCAACCATTCTCTAAATAATTTTATTAATAATTCCTACAATTTTTATACCATAATAGATATCGGAAAAGTATAGCCAATCTTAGAGTCGGAAGCCAATAACGCCCATCACGAGGTACACGTCACAGCCGAATATATGGCTCAGGCGGTGACAGACTAAGATTAATCAAAGGCTCAACCATAATGCTCAAAAGTCAATTCACCAATATCGTCATTACTTAATCATGAATATACACACGAAGGGCTGGACGTACAAGACACAGTTATATGTCGTATATGGTCCATTCAACATTCCGTCCAGGTCCATACGTGAACAACAAATCATATAACTTTACGAATACTTTGCGAAAAAAAAATATAGATCACCATATATTTTTAAGTAGAAAAAGTGAGTGAAGAGGTAGGTACATGTTTTGGAAATCAAAAGTTGACAAAAATATTGTCAGTTATTTTTTTTCGCTCCTGCAAGTTCACTAAAACTACATACCTATTACATGATCGCCGACTAATTTTACAGACCATGTATTCTGAAAGACAGTTTATCGGTTTCGAAATCAGAATTTACCCTTCAGTTTACACTTATAGAGGGAACGACCGTATATAGCCAGATATAACATAGCACACATATATAATTACTACAGGTATATTGGTGACAATTAAAACGAAATATATGCAAATTATTATGTCTATGTTATTTGAAAAATAATCTAGAAAATAATAATAATTGATGTAAATAATGAAAAGAGTAACTTTTCGACTTAAATGTTTACATAAAATATATTACACGAACTGATTAATTTATCTTCTTTCAATTAACTTCATTCCTATAGTGTTTCTTCATTTCTAGAAGGACATACTCATTAAAAATGACACTTGATGCCATATTTTGTTCTGAATCTATTCTATCTAATCTATCAATTTTTTTTCTCGTGTAAGAAATTTCAACATTTCCATCGTGAGTGCATTTAATCACAACTCTATACACAGTAAAAAAATATATATACCTATAATGTATGTTCAAATATACAATTATATTTATATACAATGATACTCAATGGTGGGCAAGTTAATAGAAAAACTAATCTAGTTAAGTTAAGTTACTCTAAATGCCTTCAATTAATAGTTAAAATATGTAAACTAAAAATAAAGTTTAGTAGGTTAAGTTTAAAGTTAACACCCCAAAAGAATTAACTTAACATTGTTAAAATATTTTTAATTTAATGCAATAAAAGCTAAAATCTCTAGACTTTTTTTTTTAAATTATTAAACAATAAACTTTTCCACTATTTACTTTTTATATTATTATAAGTATTCCGTACTTATTTGGTACACTTTGTACAAATATTAAAATACAGACTAGCAATCATTTTGTATTATACATATGCTAATTTAACCACAATTGATCATAAGAATTAACGATTAAAAGTTAAGTCGGTAATAATTTTAATTAATCAATGAAAAGGACAAGTGTGTTGTTTTACTACAGAAGAAAAAACTGTTTTGCCAAAAATATGTTTCCTCGGGACGTAGACGTAAACCAAATTTTTACACAATACACCAGACAAAATGTTCCGTACTGGTACTCTACCAATTTTATTTTCTCAATTTCGAGTACGTTTGATTGATACTGAGTACCTAATATAAATCTCAATATTCAATTAAATTGTACGTTATATAATAATAATACCCTATGACAAGTCCGTATTCAGTTTCTACGATGTTCGTAGATTTCCGTCTGGCGATAATAATTATATAAAAACCCAAGAACGGTAAATCCGACCAACTGCTTCATAGAATAGATACTGTAACGATACAATTTCACTGGGTCGTCACTATTATGTCTCTCTCGATGTTTTTACTTAGGGTAGACATACGGAAACGCAGAGTACGAGATGCGTGTGTATTTTCGTAATATTGTTGTAACGATACTATATCCAAATGCTATAGTTTTTATACTTCATGTTATAGTAAACGTGTTTCAAATCGTTGAACTTCCGTAGAATTTTTCATAATTTTAATTAAATATTTATATCGATACGTTCGGGTGAACCTAACGCTGTTTAACCGGACTTTCGAACATTTCTATAGCTGGTGACCACGGTTATATATAAAAAACACGGAAACAATAACATGGTTTTCCGTTACCGGTTTCACCTTTTAGTTGTTTAATTGCTCGCTTCATTTAACCGTGCGATTCTGCACACTTACACACTACATTGTGAGCATTTTGAAATTAACTTGAAAATAAAAAAATGTGTTTATACACTTTGAGAACATATTTTATAATATATTATAAGTAATTTATTAATTTTTTTCCTGTGTTCAATATACTTATTGTAACGTCACAGAATTTGACTTTCATTCCCTTCCCTTTAATTCATTCCCTTTAATTTCTTATAAAATTCCATTTTTTTCTCCGTCTCGCCTTCCAACGATACGCGTCATCGAAAATTCCCGAGAGAATCAAGACTACCCGACCACAACCTGATAGTACGTTTCAGGTCACACTCGTGACTCATCTCCTGGTCGTTGACGCCGTATTGAGGCTTCCTTCCAAAGAGAGAACTACGATCTTTACCCCCCTGTGTCCAATACACACGTTTTAACGTTATTTTCGTGCCCTTTTAATATTGTACTCTCGTGTTTTTTTTATTTAATTCAACCCGTGTGAACTTAAAGCACCATGTGCTAAAAGTTTTTATTTATTTAGACTCGGCAAGCTACCTTGGGACTTGTATTTCATGTATGACGTAAGTTATGGTAATGAGTATAGTTTTGTAGCGTAATTTTAGATTCTGAGCGTAGCGAGGGAGCTAGTGGTTTTACAATGATGTTTATTTTTTTTATTTTTTTTTATCTCTGTTAACAAATTTACTACCAGAAGGAGTGCTCCGATCTTTACACTCATACCCTGTTTCCGGTAGCAAATTGCATCTAGTTGGTACTTTTGAGAGGTCATTTTTCGATTTTCATAATAGTTTTT
>JAIPRL010005862.1:0-29982 GCA_025469235.1 Pemphigus obesinymphae
CGTCTGGTAAACAAACAATAAAAAAAAAAAAAATTTATAAGGATACTGCTAATAGAATTTTTGAAATTGTAAATTACTATGAAAATAGAAATATTCTTGATTATTTAAAGGGAATCGCGTTTAATTTAAGTCTCCAAATATAACCTATATTTATCTAAATAGGTACATTAATTTTTTAATTTTTTTTATTTAACAATAATTGTTTTCTTTGAATTATAACTGTCATTTTTTGATATAATATAATAATTAAAAAAATTGTAATACTCTGATAAAAATAAAATAAAATCTATATTATACTAGTATGTATTGTTATTTTTTATAATATATATTTTATTTTATAAAAATTGTTTGTTCGCCGGTTTGACGTCGCTATTTTTGTATTCACTGTTTTTGTTACGCTATTTTGTCGTGATACCATAAAGAATACATAATAATTATAAAATAATAGTCGTAAACAACGATTTTTTCACAATCGTGACTGCTGTCAATTCAATATTTCTTTTAACAGATTACCTCGTATATGACGTACATTGTACGCACCTAACCTATATATTGTGTCCACGCTTTAAGCAATCGCCATATAAGTTAATCAGCTGATTAAATTTATATACTTCACGTTTAGCACATTGAACATCATAATATATGACAATTCACGGGAAGTAGAAAACAATAACAATAAACAACATTGAAGACTATTTTTAAATTTTTCGTTATCTTAAGTTTCATTTTATTACACAATATATTTTATTGTATAATCGAAAAAAAGTAAATTTTTAAATTATCGCAGTATTTGGAAATTGATTGTTATAATTCCTTACTTAAAATATGCTAAAATATAAACTAAATAACTTAAAATATATGTTACTTAAACATTAAAATTATTTAATTTCTGATTGGTTATATCGAGAGTTAATTGATTAGGTAATATCATGGTTATCTACCAATAGGTTGGGGCTCGACGCGTTATCGATGTTAAAGTAGCGTGCCTGGTTAACTAAAGCGAAAATTATAGTTGAAGTGATTTTAACATGATAACAAAGGACGGAACAGCGTTTTTTCCTTATTAAGACGAATCATAATATTTATTTACGGAATGCAAATAGATACATTTTTAAAAAACCAATTTTAAAAATTAATTAAGTCCATTTTACATTTTTACATTAAATATTTTGTGAAATGTAAAAATTCTGGTCATTGGGAGGGGGGTAGAAAAGTGCTAATTGGCACTTTGCTCTTCGGCCATCGGATACCTATAAGGTTTATGGTATTCGGAAGCAATGAAAAATAATTTCTTTTGATATAAAGTTGCTAATGTGGAGCTGTTTAATAATTTAATTTTTACTAATTTAGTATATTATCAATACATTTATAGTACCTACCTATATTAATATATTATTATTAGTATATAAGTACATATTATATAACTGTAACTGTAAAACAAAAACTTGAATCTTGACAAATTAATAATACAAGTATAATACATACAACATACCTACCTAAACCTACTTAGGAAAATTTCATGTTTTTAGATACATTTTTTTCGGAATAACAAGAAAACTTTAAAAGAGTACAAGAAATAATTTCTCTTAAATTAACTGTTTGATGTATGAAAACACTTTTTAAACATTTTAACATAAAATACATTATATTTTTTTATAACTTTCTCAGTTTCTCATATTATATATTTAAGGAATCTAAATAGCATTGGATCAAACTACAATTTGTATTTACATTATTTATATATTTATTGAATATCGACCACGTAACACCTTACAGTTTGAATAATATAAAGTATATAATAAGTAATGATATTAATAAAAATCGTAGAATTACTCATGTATAGAACCACACAGTACATATAGGTAATAGAATACCTACTACATCATAGAATAACATTGTTTATCTCGTTTACAAAGCAAAGTTTAGATTAAAAATAATATATTAACTACAGTTATATTACGTGAAAACAGTGGTGATAATTAATAATTATTTTTTAGGTATCCGTATGTTACAATGTATTTATTGCAGGTAAACATTGAATGTAGAGTTAACCGATTTAAAATTAAATTTTCTACACATTTATATATTTGATTTTTATTAAAATTGTTCAAATATTACGTTTTAATAATGAAAAAATCACGTTTCGTCCTATGATGTTTTTATGTGTAAATATTAGTTTAACTACTACTAGCGCTCTTATAATTTACTACCTAGTCGCCATACACGCCGACAACGTAAATTTATAGGTAAAACAGCGTCGAGCAGCTCCAACCTTAGTGGATAACTGTGTGTACTTAATACATATGTTTGATTCCTAACTGAGAAATGTTCGGACTATTGATAAATTTTAAATTTTTATACTGAATACGTTTTCGTTTATGGAAAATTATTGTTTGAAAATAATGCTATACATAGACAATGTATAGTTCAATTACTTACAAATTCATACTAAAATAATTACTCTGTTATCCGTACTTTAATCATAATATGTACTGAGAAATATTTAGGTTAGTACTGATAGCTGTTTGTTGATTGACAATCACTTAATAACTGATAATCTCACCAAGATATTTTATTAATCGTTATTTGCTAACACTATATATTGGTTGGCTAATTATATTTGGATTGTTAATAATTTATATATTATTTTATCACTATGGATCATTGGAATCATTAAATCGATGATTAGAAAAAATAAACAACATTAATACACACGATTAATATAGCGTTATAGCAGGACATAAAACACACATAAAAATGTAAAAGATATTCCGATAGTATGACATGCCGAGTATGATTTTTGGATAAAATACCTATTTCGAAAATTTGCACAACAAAAAGATCAAAAGATAGTGGTGTGCAGTTTGAGGTTATAGGTAGTATTCGATTTTGAGAACATTATGTGATGTATACATACGATGATACGTGGTGCTACCGCACACCATGGTTATACGTGCTGTTATATTTCTGCGCGTATCAAATTACCGTTACCATTGCATAATTCGCTTATGAACAGACTCGATATGAAAATGCAGATGTTACGTTTGTGACTATAACGAGATGTTATTAATATTGTAAAACGGTCGTGGATATACGATAAGTTGTCAGTGGCGCAACTAGAGTTCAAATCTTGGGGGTGCAGCTACTATTATGAATCGCTTATAATGTCGTTGGGGACTCCGCCCCCACACCCCCAAACCGCCATTACATATTGCCAATATTTAGATCGTACGATCATCATACATATTTACAATAACATTTTTGGAAAAAAAATTGTAAACTTATTTCATTAAGTATACTCATAATATTTTCTTATGTTTTTTTTTTTAAATTTAAAAAGTCAAACATAACTTCCTATCGGTATTAGCAAAATATGTGTTCAAGATTTCGTCTGAAACAACGTCATTAGCTAAGTCTTTCTCAATGTTTGTTATACTTAAATTAGTAAAGCGCTGCTGTAACGTGCTGAAAAAAAAAATAACTAATAGTAAAATCTTGAGAAATAAAATTACATCGGTAAAATGATAGCCGATATTTGAAATTAGAATGACACGGAACTTGAGGGTGCTTAAAATAAAATTGTGGGTGGGGGGTGCTTCAGCGGACACACGAATATTGAAACGACCTCAAAGCAGTGAAGAACAGTGTGCGTCATCTTCGGTACAAACGAAATCCGAGAACGTTCGATCGGGTGTTCAGTATTTCAACTGGTGTACCTAAAACATCAACGCTAAGGATTAACCGAGGATTTACAATATATTTTAGCCATACTTCAGCCGTCGTATACGCGGTCAAAGCCGCGGGACACGAGATCATTTTTGCGCGGGATTTTCTGTGGATTTTTGGTTCGATACGCGGAAAAAAAGCCCGGAACGGCCTATAATTTTTGAACTGCTGTACACCAAGATCCCGGATATAACATCGAAGTCGGTCGATCGACTGCAGTGTGCGGTGTTCGATAACCGACGTTTTCGAAATGAAAATATAGAAAATCAACAATACGCTTTGCTCGAGCGAAATAAAACGGTAAAAACAGTAACGGAACGTACTGGAAGGACTTGCACGTGGATGTATAATACATGTTGGGCTATACATGGCTGATCTTATATTTACGTGAATTTATCCAAAATGACCCTCGTTTGTCACGTCCTCAGAGACACGTGTGTGGGTGTGTGTGTGTGTGTGTGTGTGTATGGTATACATGTATGGTCCACGAAATTCGTCTGGAACAACGTTAAACGCGGTGTTCGGTATACACGCCGGAGTAATAAACTAGGACTGATAAAAAAAAAGCTCACGTCTGTCCGCGTCCCCGCGTGTTGGTCTTTTATATTTTGCTATCTCTGAATAACCGCGGCGGCGGGTGGGGGGTGGGGGTGGGGTATACAATCATTTTGTGATCATGAGATCAAATGTTCGTGTACACATTGTTCGTTTTATCATATTTTTATCGCACAGTCGCGAGAACCATAATTGTTGTGTTGGTCACTTGAGAGATAGATTTTATCGGTTTTGTACTATGTGTTTAGGTTATATTGTTAAGAACACGGTTTAGAAACCGGGCATTTATGAGTGCATATTTTCCTAACGTATTTATCGTAATTGTTCTAAACGGAATTATTATAAATATTACGTGTATATGCTACAGTTTATGTAATATTATATTTTTTAAATCATTTTCAACAATTTTTATTGATACAATGTTTGCAAAGCAATACAGTATAAAAATTATTGTGAAATATAATTCACTATTCAAATATTAAAAATTCGGGTTTATACCTCACACAGTATTGTTTGTCACTATAGTTTTGATAATGAGTATTTCTACTCTACAATCATTAAATAATAAAAGCCTTATTTTCGAAACAACGTATAAAAATTGTCCGCAAAAATCCAATTTCATCGTGTACTCATCCAGTAGTTTCACAATGTTCGATATTAATTGCATATACTATTTGGGTCCTACTGATCAAAAAGTACAACTATTGTTTTAAACAACTTTTAGGAAAAAGCAATTACGTAAAATTCAAAATAAAAAAATCATTTATAGTATTTGATATTCAACTGATATCAAACATTTTTTTTTTTCAAGGAAACCCCTAAATTAGGTACTATTATAGCATTTAAAATCAATATAAATTTTAATATTATTTTAACAATGAAAAATGTATAAAAGGAGCAAAAAATTGTTATAGATACTACGTTTTAGCCATGTATTAATGTAATAATGTATTAATAAATATAGAGGTCTTCATGAAAAATTATTTTAACCAGTGTTTCCAAAATTTCAAAAAAACATTTATCCAGTTACAGTTGGTAATTAAATAGAATAAATTATAAAAATTATTATTTATATTTTTAAAAGCATAGATAAATCATTGATTAAAAAAAAATGTTTGAGTAAAGCTTTGGGGGTATTTGTTATTTGGTTCTTTCCTCTACATTTATAAAATATTTCCGGTATAAAAAGTAATTTTTCTTTACGCTTAAAGGAACTACAGGATAAATGGAAATATAACCTCTAAAAAGTACCAACTAGAATCAATTTTCTATAAAAAAAAAACTCTTTACTTCAAAACTTCTACTCGATTTTTTCTGCACTAAACAATTCATACAAACATATAAAAAAAACATTATCTTAAAAAACAATATAGGTACTTTCTTATAAACCGATTCAAATAATTTTTTGTATAAATGAAAAATAATAACTGTTTAATTTTTATTGTAAATCAATCATAATCATTTGATGAAATTATTAGGAATAAATATAAGTATTTTACATAATCAATTATAATTAAAGGAAATAAGAAAAATTACACTTTTTAATGTACGTTCAAAATATTGTAAAAACTAGATTCAAAAATAATTATTTTTGATTGAGCAATGACTCCAAAATTATGTAAAAATATTATACATACAAATGTCTAAAAATTAACAAAGTAGTTTTATTTTATAATTTTATCAATTTGGTTATCTTTTTAAGTTTAATCTTATTAAAAAAATATATATTTATAAAAAACAAAATATGTTTAGAAACTATAGGGTGCTAAGAAATAGCCACTTTCGGTTGTGAACATTATTTTTTCTAGTAGTTAGAATGATTTGGTACTAAATAAAAAATATATATTATATTGTAAGTGTGGTAAACCTAAAAATAATAAGTAACGGATAAATATCAATATTTATTTATTTATTATTATTATTATCATCATCATCATCATCATCATCATCATCATGATTATTATTATTACCTATATATATTGATTATATTATTTATTTAAAAATATTGTCATAATTTTTTTTTTACTGGAATATTTTCTAATAGAATACAATTACAAATACAGCTGTTACGTAATATAGATTTCGATAATTCAAGAAATAAAATATAACCTTTAATATATCAATATAACAATATTTTATTAAACTAAAATATTAATTATTAATTAAGACAGCGCACGAGTTTTGTGATAGTGGGCAGTCCGGATAATGAAATTAATATACTTTGTCATACTTTCAACGACAATAAACAAAGTTTATGACACAAATGTGGCAATTAAAAACCAGTTTATTTATTTATTAAATACACTAGAACTTACTGTACTATAATATTATTGTATGGTTAATTAAATGATTTTGATATAAAACTTTTTGGCAGTTACTAATACATTTTATTATATCGATTCCAGCACCTTTTTTTTTTTTGACATTTCATTTTAGAACCAAAAAGTGTTGTATTTAGACAACGATAAAATAACAGTTTTATAATTCGAATCGACGTAGCCACTTTTAACTCGACGTAATCCTTTAGAGTTTAAATAGTACTCCAAAATAAATTTTTTTCCACCATTTTTCATTCTGCAATCTGTACAGGCCAAAAAAATTTTATATATTTTATTTTATTTTAATTTATACAGATGCGATTTATAATTTCAGAAAAATATCTAAAACTAAACAGTGAATCATAAAGATTAAATGTTGTGTGCCAAAGATTCGGAAGATATTGCACTTTTTATTAAATAGTAATTTTTTACAAGACTACCTAAATATTATTGAATATTTAAAATGTATAAACGCAAAAACATAATTATAATTGAAAATGAAAACATATTAATATTTCATAGTTGATAATACATTAGAAATATCAGTATCTAAATTTTAGGATGAAATACATTGAATAAAAATTTAAAATATTAATTCTCATAACCTGACAAATAAATTTATAAACGCAGAAACGATATTAACAATATGTCAAAAATATTGTTTCGTTTCTCGGTTCAACGAAGTCATCGCTAATTTTATACCGATTTATAACGATTTTATATGTTATAGGACGTAATATTGTGGCAGTATAAGAGTTAATAGTTTTATAAAAAAAAATTGCACAACAATTGATTTTGCACTTTTTTGTTTTGAGGTTACCAAATAACATATTAGTGTTATACTTGGATGTACTTGATTGTTTGTATTTGAGGATTATTTCCCACGTTTTCCTGACAAACTTCAATCAGGACGTGTTTTGTACCATATTTGAAGATAAGCGTATAAGGTTTTGTTTTTTTCCCCATTTATTTTAATTATTTTTGATTTTTACTTTTTTTTTTAAGTAAAATTTCTATGTTGGGGGAAAATTGCTATGTCCTTTTTAAGTATTGATTTTTTTTTTTTTTTTGCCGATTAACCGTTTTCGAAGGAATTTTTTTTTCTCCTTTTTATAATTTTTAAATAATTTTGGTCGCCGGGATTTCGATGACATTTGCATTTTTTTTTATGGAACGTCTTAAGTAATACTTTCTTAGAAAAAATGTGGTTCGATAACATACGAATTTAGTTACAAATTAGAATTTTGCATTTTTTAAATTTTTAATGTAATTTTTTGTCATTTTATGTCATATTTTTAAACTTTTTTCAATAATTGACAAGAAAATTCAAGAATTTACTATTATTATTTAATTTATTATAATCTATATAAATTGACATAATCTATTTTTTATAATTATTTGAAAATTCTGAGCGAACTGAGGAATGTATTATATTTTAATCTTGTTTTTTTTTCTATCTCCGTGTACAAACTTCAACCAGAAAGAGTACTTCTTTACAAGCTTTCCCGGTTTCCGGTACAAAGTTTTATCTAATTGGTACTTTAAATAATTTTTAGATTTTTTAATTCTTTAATGAACGCGTAAGAAAAAACTATCAAAAAATTAGCATAAAAATCGGAAAATACAATTGTGGAAAAATTTTTTATAACTTCAAAAATATTAATGCTAGAAGCATGAATTTTTCACAACAAACGTATATACGTAAACTATTAAAACAAAAATTTTTTGATAATTTTTATATACCTACCTATTTTTAGACTATTTATAGTAATATGCAGATTTGAGACATTTAGTTCATATTAGGCTTAATTTTAATTTTTAAAACATGAAAATTGTATACAGTGGCAAAAATTTGGTGTTCTATCTACATATAAACATTTTTAAATATCGGTAGATACAATATTTTTTAATAGCCATTTCAATTTTTTTTTTAATACCTATTTAATTTTTCGACATTTCGGTATATAATATATTCGAATTTTGAGGAAATATTAGATCTATAAACTAGAAATGTTCATAAATACTTATACATATTAACATATTATGAAACCAAAAAAATTTTGGAAATATTTTTCTTAATTTTAAGCTATTTATAGCAATTTTCAGTTTTGAGTCATTTATTTCATAATATTTTAATTTTAGGTTTTAAGACTTGAAAATTTAATACAGTATTAAAATTACGTTATACACAAAAAAATTTTAAAATTGGTCCATACAATAATTTTTAATAGCTATATATTTTTTTCGATAATATGTATTATTTCGGTATGAAATATGTTCCAATTTTGGGAAAATAATAGACCTATATTTTCGAATATTTTTACCCATTTTTGGGTTACTTAGAGCAATTTTCAATTTTTAGTCATTTATTTTATAATAGGTATAACTTTTCTACTTTACAGGATAATACGAATTTTCGATTTATTTATTTATTTATTTTTTGTAAAATTTCTATTTTATGATCAAAAAATATAATAGTGAAGTAAGAATTTAGTGATTGGACTTGGTTTTAAAGTTATATCAAATTGAAATTTAACGAATTTATCAAATCGTTTATAAGATATATTTTTTTATGTATTACAGCAGTGGTCTACGTAATCTAGTGAAAGCAAACTGTGTTGTCATGCGCGGTGTCCTCGGTTCGAGAATCCCTTTACTTCCAAAATATTTTCCAAATTTTTCAACTTTTTTTGTCCATTATATTATATAATATTATCATATACAAGTATATATATTATTAGTATAATCTGCAGTAATTTTCAAGTATATCCACCGAAGCTTCGCTCAGAATATTTTTTTTTAGAAAGAAATGATTTATCATTGCTGTACAAATTCATTATGCCCACCATGTATCCTACCCAACGATCGAAGTGCTTCCATCCCCTACTGATCGGCCTTTTATTTATTATTTTACCTAATAAGTATATATTTTATCACTTATAATTTATCGTCACTTGTTATAACTTGTGGTTTAAAAAATATACATTACACCGTAAAAAGTTCGAGAAAAACTGCATATAAGAAATATAAAATACGTTGTTAATATATAATACCCATGATATATAATTTAAGTAATTTAAACAATTTTAAAGTTATTTTTTTCATGTTTTTATACTATAAATTAATCTTTTGACGGGCATCGATGCAGGGTCATAAATGCATTATTTTTAGGGCATTTTTATATGTTTTTAGGGGCCATCAATATCCGGCCCCCCCCCCCGACGATCACCCTATGGTATTAAGTTTACAATAAATTGCGAGTAAACACGGGAGTAGGCAGGGCCGTCGTGAGGGAGTGCGGGGGGGATGTCTTACCCCCCATCAAGGAAAGCAGTCGGCAAATAGTAGAAAAAGTTATGTTTATTCACTCACGTGTTTATGAATCATTTGAAGTATTTTGGAATTTCAAGTCGGTAAACTGAAAATTATATTATTAGGATCGTAGAAAAATATTTTAAACGTTTGATATCCTTTTTTTGGTCTTTTTATGTTTCGAAGAGAAATATTATGTACATTTTTTTACATTTTCACCTCCCACCCTCAAAAAAAAAAATCTTTCTTCGAGTGGGCATCATTGCGTCGGGGGGAATATCGTACACGTTATTAGGTGTATTGAAAATGAAATAAAATTACGCGATTCGTGAGATTGATCACTGTACGTATATAGAGTCATGTCCCCCGCATTCCGCCCGCCCGCCCAACGTAATATGTTCGCCCGTCTTATCATTACACGGCCGCGGTGGCGCACGTAATTACATGCGGTGTATTATTATAATCAACCGGGCGGACGACACGAGTGTTGCGAATACGAGCGATCTACAGCGCGGACGAATTAAATTTTAATTAAATTCTACACCGCTTGTCCCGTGCACAGCGCGCTCGCCACGACACTCTGTCCTCGGAATGAATCCCAGGACGGAATTATTAACGTACACCGTGTAGGATATTATATTGTCGTATAAGTCACCCCGTAGCGTGGTTTCCGGGAAAACACGCGGCGGTCACACGGTGAAACGCGATAGTAAACGCTATCACGATGATAGTGTACTATCTCACTATATCATTACGGTGTTCAGGCCAGTTTTGCCGTTATAGACGGGATACTGTGAACGTTTCACTATCACAATGTGGTAAGTATTGCAATAATTGGTGCTTTGATTGCAAATTAAATTATATTTGTTCAAGCTTTTTATTTATTTTTACCAGTTTAAAATGTCGTCTGACCGAGTTGAGGTTGTACGAGCAATCGAATAATTACTTGTTATTCAAAGAGAAAATACGATGCAGGTGAAAAAAGGATTTGGATTAAACGTAGAAATCAATTTTAATACACTACCTATTAAAAGAGTTAGCTGTCGAAGATCTAACAAGCTACAAAAGCAAAACAAAATGATAATGTGATAGTATGATAGTGTGATGGTTTGGGTCGTACAATGAGAGTAAACAATAGATATGAATATATGATAATTATTTTACTATTACGATTTCTACTATCAACTATCATGCATGCTTGATAAATGATGATAGTAGAAATTTCGATAGCGTGATGGTTACTGTCCTACTGTTCACATGGTGATAGTTCCTGTACACTATCACGATAGCAGCTGTCACGCAAGCAACTATCGCGTTTTACTGTCACAGCGTGACCGTGGCTTAACCGCCCCCGCGTTCGTGTTTAAAGCGATCGAATTTATACCGGCCATGATTGTCTGTTTCTCTCCATATCACACGCGTGACATTGCCACTTGTCTCTATTTCCGCCGTATCCCTAGTGTCGCAGCAAGGATCCTAAAAACTCGTCCGAGTTTCTAGTAAGTCTGCTTCGGATCGACTTTCTCAAATGTTTGATTTTGTCTTCCAAAGTCCTCTAAAATTTAGCTGTTACATTCGAACAATAATTATTATTCGAAATTGACATTTTCGATTTTTGTGAAAATCAAGGGGAAAAAATTGAAAATCTGGGAAAGTCGTTCTAACGTATGTTCTACGATGAATTCAGATCAGTTTTCAGAATCCTTATCGCGCATTGTGAATTTTGTTAATAATTGATTAATTAAAATGGACGATCAGACGAACGAGTTCATTTTTTATGTATTGAACGTGAACCCGAACGAATTCAATTTTTAAGCGAAGGTTCCGAACACTGATTTACACACACTAATTACCAGATACTATAAATACTAAATACATACTTCTTAATAAATGACCGCTTCCAATCCCCTTAAGTCGGTATTCCACTGACACCGTGGACATGTAGACGTATATTTCCATTCATTACTATACTCTGTTCGAGGAGAGAATAGGAAAAAACCTAACCGCGCACCCGACTGACAAAAATTCGGATAGCTCCGTTATCTTTGCTTCCGTTATCTTATGCAGCCAGCACGTGATATTTTGGGTGGCGAGTAGCCGATAGATGATGTTACGGTGAGGTAAAACGAAAATTGGTTTCTGCGCACTCTTAAACTCTCCGCGAATTTAGTATAGTTACCTGACCAAACGATACTTTTGATAAGAAAAAAATAATCGATAACTCAAAAATCGTCAGCCGTGTTCTTGCTAAATTCCTATTTCTTCCTATTCCAATTGAATTTTCAGAATATTTGTGTACTTGCATTGTACACGTTTAATTCGCATCCTAGTTTAAAATATTATGTTCACGGAATATACTCGTTAATCGGTATGGTTAACCATTGAATATAACACACGGTGAAAAGTCGAAAATTTTCGACAATCGGGTGACCGGGGTAACATATAATATGAAACCACAATATTATAATCCGTTTTTGATCAATCACATTTCTCGAAACGATGTACACGGCCAACACGATCTACGAGACAACAATTTGTCGCAAATTGTTGCGAAACGACAATAATGCTATATTATGTAAAAATACCGTGTCACTGATTTACGATTCGACGAACGACGACGACTATTTGAGCGTGGTCCGCTCGCGTTTCATGGATGATGATAATAATGACATTCTATACGGAATTTGGTAAACAAACGATAATTTTCGAAACATTACACACGTCTTGAGTACAAGTTTCCGGTGTGGAATATTACGTACAGGAGAACGAATTTATCGCGTCACTTTTAATATAATATGATGTACCCGTGCGGCGTGCGCAGTTCGGAACGTCTTTGACGATATTATAATATTATAATACGCGTGCATGTGTGCCGACACCGAATACAATCATAAATGTACGTCCGTATTATATACATATATATATACATATATATATATTTATATATATATATATATATATATACACGGAAATCCATACGGGAAATCTCTATACGATATTATTATATTTTACCATTTTCCTCGGACGAAAACAAAAAGCAATTAATTATATCGAACACGCGCCGATTTATCACTGCGCCGGATATAAACTTTTTAAAAAGCCGATATCGACGTTTCAGAATCGGTCAGATAATATTGAAACTTTTTCCGTATCCTACACGATCGTATAGCGCAATCATAAAAATAAAAAAATAAAATCCCATTTACGAAAATACAGTTTATAGGGCTTTGTATAGACAGTTGGCCGACGGTTGGCGCGGTCAACGATTTCGCTATCCACAGTCCATTGTACATTTATTTTCTAAAATATCACGATGGGAATTTAACCGAAATTTAACTATTGTACCCTAGTACCGTAATATTAAAATGTCCATTAAAAAAAAAAAAAAAAAAAAAACTATACCAATAATTAGGGGCAAATTAATGACCATTTATAACCATTAAATCGGAATCCAATTCCCGGATCGGGAAGCCGTGACACCCGCATTTTACGGTATTTCAGATATTGAATTGAATACGATGCCAATTTTTAGTAGCCATTCATAACTACAAAGTCGAAATTCATAACAAAATAATCCGTTTTCCATTTGCAGATGATACGGTTAACGTTACACTTTAAAACTCAAGAGGCAATCACATCACATGATTCAAAGGAGTAATATATAGGCAATTTATTAATAATTTTTAGTATCCGTATCAAAAATAAACTTGTAAAGATATTACACGTACCCTCGTGCACGTATCAGTGTTTTATTTTGCAACCAGCCAAAGTATATTTTTCACTAAATTTGATGATTATAATTCCATCTTGATTGTCTGCAGATTGTCGTTACGAGTAAAATAATTTTGATTTAGAAAAAATATTAAAATTTCCCTAAAATATACGAGAGCTATTTTAAAACGTCATATTTATTTAATTAGATATTTGTGTTAAACATTTTGAAAATTTTGGAGAACTTAAAATTTTTTTTTATTATAATAAAAATATAGCTCAATCATTCTCTCGAGTATGTAATAAAAAATCTTTATATGTTTTCCAATTTATTATAGGAGCATTCATCGTGTCGGACTGTTGATAGTAGAATGAGTAATTTTTCACCAAAAAGTGGTTGTGTAGACCCTTAAAAAAATATCTAGATTTTTTTATTTTTATTTAATATTTAGGATTTAGAGTACTTGTGGTGATTCTAGTATAATAAAAACAAAAAGCTCAGTTCTACAAAATATTTACATTTATTTTGTAAATTTCGTATTTAGCGGGAATAAAATTCTAAAGTCCGATTTTGGAGTTATAAATGATTATTAATTGGTTACTAAATAATGTCATAATTTTTAAGTCAATAACTTGAATAGTGTAAAATCTGAATTCTGGTATAACGTTTACTGGCATCCGAAAACGAAAAACGAATTACCCGAGACGTAATAACAGTTAATATTTCCAATTTTGTGTTCATTTTACAAATGGTTACTAATTGGTTACTAATTATTAGCATAGTTTTTGAATAAAAATTTCAACATTGCGGTGCATATAAAAAAAACACATATTACATGACCGACAGTTGATTGAAATAACGACTGTTGTATAGCTACAGGTCATATTTCACGATCGGTTATATTTTATAATGCATGCTATTCGATATTTAAAAGTCAATAAGTTTTAATTTGTTTTTAAATAGCAATTGTTTTATTTCTTACACGCCATCGTAGCAGCTATACCGACATAGATTTATTATCAATAAAGAATGAACTTTAATGCGCTAAATCTCTAACAAACTCGAAAATTGCACTAAATAAATGTATTTATAAATTCAAATTAGCAAAAAAATGCACTTAATAGAATTTTTTTTTTGTAAATTTCAAAATAAAAACTAAAAATATGCCGAAAGAGATGAAACATATAATATGATTAATATAGGTACTATAAAAAATGCATTTACAATAAATTATAAGTATATATCTATATATATATATGTGTGTGTGTGTGTGTGTGTGTGTGTGTGTGTGTGTGTGTATGTGTGTGTGTATATGTATTTATTTATTTGATAATATATTTTAATACAATAAAATAGAATAAATATATAATATTTAATATACCTAGGTTAATTTTTATTAAAAATGATATATTTAAAGAAAACAAGGTTACATTTTTTAATTGTTATTTATAATAAAAATATAAATGCGTGCTACTTAAATATTTGACAACCATACCAACCATATATTTTTATAACATAAGTTTGTACTTTAAATGTATAGTTATTTATACATAAATAACTAAGTTCATCTCTAAATCCCTGGAACGACTGTTACTTATACGTATAGGTACATAACGCTATATCATATATTTATATTTTTCGTAACGATCAATATATAATTATTATTGGTCTTTATCCAAAAAAAAAGAAAACACGTACCGCATAGGTAAAATGGAAATATTCGACACAAAATAACACATACCGTCGATCGTTTGGCGTTTCCAGATTTATTATTATTATTATTATTTTGTCTTTTATTTTTTCTCGACTACCGTCGTCCGTGACGCGTTGACGGCTGTTGCTGCTGCTGTCGGAGGGTCTGCGCGAATGCAACACCGTAACAGTGTCTATATACATGGTCGCGCGGTCGAGTCACGAGTCATTTCCTTCACGTACCATGGTATTACTTTCTATACCGTGGTTGTGTACGGATGGCGGCAGCGTGGAACGTTGTAAAGCGGTGGTTAGAGATAATTCTGAGAGAGAGAGAGAAAAAAATATCGAAAAATCTTCTAGAAAATAAACGGTAACGACGATACCCGGTACCGACATAATATCGTTATTTTATATAATAATATGTATACGCGACAGGATCTCACGGGTGGATGGACGAGACGGAGAAGGACACGGACCGGAAGTCTCGGTTTACGATCGTAGTCTTAGCCATATATATATATATAATATATATATCAGACCTATATAACTGTGTGTAGATTATATAATAATATCTCGTACCTGGCCGAGGATACAGTGTGTGCCGTGCCCAGGTGTCACTGGGAATCCCGAGGACGAATATACGTATAATAATATTATTAGAGACGTATACACTATATGACGTATACTATATAGGTATTTTGTATAACCTAAAAAGTATATATATATATATATAAACATCATGTAATCGGCTTATTCGTTACCACGTGGTATAATAACCTAACCTCTATACGTGCGTGCGGTATAACGGCGGATACCGCATAAACACCAGAACGTTTCCTACCCGTTTTCATTGTATATGGTATTGTATATTGTACATATACATATTATAATAACCTTGTGTATATTACACACACATACATTCATACATACACACATACATATATATATATATACATACATATACGGATACATATATGCATACGTACACATACATATATACATTCACGTATATTATTATACACTGTGTATGTGTGTGTGTGGTACGTTCGATGATAACCACAAGTAAACGGCAAGATTAATGAACCGCGTTGACACCGACGACGATCGCGATGCCTCTTCGGTTTAAACGACTTCCAGTCGTACACATCGCGTGATTATAATGTGTTCCCACGGTCAGGGCCGTCTCGAGGGGGAGAATATCTTACCCTTCCACGGGTTTTTATGAGAAATCGGAAAAATGAAGTTCAGTTGTTAAAAACAGACATTAGTCGGTTAAATTGGAAAAAGTGGATTTTTTTTTTTGCTTATTTAAGTTTTAAAGAGAAGTATTATTTTTTTTTCACATTCTCCTACCCCCCCCCTCAAAAAAAAAAAATATTTCTTTGGTTGACGCACGGTTGACGTGTTATTACATATTACTATTGTTACGACTATACACGTCTATACACAATATGTTCGTGTAAATGAACGTAAAAAACCACCATTTTTTTTTACTTCAAAGATACAGGTGGATTTTCAACGACGATAATTTTTACTTACTGCATTGACTAGTTTAAATTTCGATATTTATTAACCCCCGGGCAAGCACGTGCGTTTTTCAAGTTCATTATATATATATGGGTGCGTGGTATAGTATAAAAGACCCCGTGTACAATAAGTACGTGAAATATGATTATAAAAAGTGCATGTGTTTTAAATTTGAATACATTTATTTAGTAACTACATCGTGCATTCGTGCGTAAATGTAAATAAGATTTAAAAAATAAAAATTGCTTTAGTCCTTTGTGTTATATATAGTGTTGGCTGTACAATAAAAAAGAACAAAAAAAAAAAAAAAATTACAGAAATACAAAATTACATGACCTGATATAAATCTATATTGGCTCGTATAAAATATATATAAACTAAAAAAATAATTTTTTTAAGATAAAATACAATGTTCACTGCAACATAAAACCTAATATATATATATATATATATTTAATTTGCTTTTTATACCATTAATATTTTTTTGTATCATTAGAACAAATTTTATTTTACAAATATTTTAATTGGGAATCTGTAGAACATACACAAGTACATATTTCTGAAAACCGTTAACGTATTTTTTGTATTTATTTTTGGCAGAATTTTTAACAAAGATTTTTAGTGACGTTTATATGAGGCACATAGAATTATAAATGACCATAAATTGTTTTTATACTAGTTTTAGATTCTGAGTGGAGTGAGGAAACTATTGGTTTTACAATGATGTTTTTTTTTCTGTATACAACTTTTCGACTAGAAGACGTGAACCAATCTTTACAAGATTACCTAATTTCCGATAGTAAGTTTCATCTTGGTTGTACTTTAAAGACGTCCTTTTTCGATATTCTCAATAGTTTTTAATGCGTAAGGAAAAACTACAAAAAAAATAAAAATAAAAATTACGAAAAAACCGTAAAAATAATATTTTGTCAAATCGAAATTATTTATTTCTTCGTCATTTCGAAACTAATGGACCAAAATTCTTGAAATTCTCACCAAATATATAACTATACAATACATTTTTATGTAAATTTGGGCTTTTTAGCCATTTTAGTTGTCGAGATATTTAAGTCATTTATAGGGTAATTTTCGAATATAAAGCTTTGAAAATTTAATACGATGTTAATTGTATCTTTTTTAATTATAATTAAAAAATCTCGAAAATCTGTAGTCACGACTTTTTTTTTTATAACCATTTTAATGTTTTTGACAAAATAATAGATTTTAAAAGCTAAAAATTTAATACATGATTATAACTACGTCACTCTGTTTTTAAGAAATCTAAAAAAAAAAAATAGGTATGTATACTTGGTTAATATTTTTAATAATATCCATTTAAAGTTTTTAAAAAATTTATTACATTATAATATTATAAACCTACATAAATCGATAGTAAAATAAAATACCTAATTGTTTTAGATTCTGAGTTAAGTGAGGAAGCTATATTTGTTTTACAATGATGTTTATTATTTTTTTAAGTCCAGATGCGTTTTACGCATTTCTCATAGTAACTTGGAATCTATGAAGTTTCTGCTCTTTCAGCCATATTTTGTTTAAAATAAAAAGGCGGGAATAAAATAAAATAGCTTTGTAGTTTCGGCGTCATGTATAATTGACAGATATTACATTGATTATTTTATACTCATTACATAATATAATATTGTTTATACCTTCTTAGAATATATAATTAAAATTTATAACTTATAGTATATAATAGGGAGTATAAAAAATAAGCAAAGTATAAAGTTGGATAAGTATTAAGCACCTTTATAGGAGAGATAATTAAAACAGTGCCTAAAGGCCACAGCACATAAAATGCGATCCCAAAATATTTGGGTACCCAAAATACGCTTATCACTTTTCGGTCAACTTTTCCTATCACGAACATAGACCCAAAAGGCGTTTTTTAATTTAATTTGGTTACTGAATTTTATAAACAATCAGTTTTTTTTATAATTATTTATAACCGATCAAATGGAATGGTTATGATGTTTGGTTATATATATATATATATATAAGATAATATAACATAACCCAGTTAATCGCAAAAATACGTCGAATGTTCAAGTAATATTAGTAATATTCGACAGTATTTATTTCTCTCTGTTGTTATAATATTATATTGGAGTAGGTACATACTGCAGATTCTGTTATTTTTCTTTAAATTATTGTACTTTTACATTGTAAAGTCATTCGTTTATATTATTGAAATGGTCGATTAATATTAAGTTATATATATTGTTCTATTTTTTATGTAATACATTATGAGTACCTAACAAACTTTTAAATATTTAATTCTTGTCAATAGAGGTTTCAGTTTTAAATTATTCATCTCAAATTAGTGTGTTTAACATACAAATGTATATTGTCAAAAACTATAGGAATAAGGTAGGTACTACACATATTGTTACAATGACTAGGAAAGTTTTATCTAAGCCAGTAGCCAGTGACCAGTGACACACTGAACCAAATATATTTTTGAATTAAATGAAAAATCATAGATTAATTTAATAATATGGTTTTTAATATACGTCCAAAAATTTTTTATCGATTTAGAAATAAAATATTTGTTAATTTAACAATATATTTCATCAATGTCTTGGGTAAAATTGTCTAGTTGAATACAAATTTTTTTGAATTTCTAATGGTTTTTTAATTCAATTATAAATATTTTGTGTTTCTTTCTTTCTTCTTCTTCGTAGAATAAACACCCATTTGTTATTTAAAATAATCAATTTAAACAAAATACTTTTTCAATTTAATAATATATGTTATTATAATAATAAAATCTGTATTAATTTTATAAATTATTTTTATTAGATTATATCTTATATAGGTATTTTGTGAAATTTACAAAACGAATTTGTTATCGTAAACACATTTTTTATTAATTTAACAATATATAGGTACATTGAAATAGTAAAAATTTTATTATTTCAACAAATATTCGTTTGTTAAAGTTTTATTATTGCATATTGTTAATCCTATATTTTATATTTTATATGTTATTTCTAATTTTATATTTGAATCAGTGACAATCGTCCGCCAAATATTTAAATTACCCACCCCTACCTATGTTGTAGGTACACTTAATAATATATATAAATTGTCTGGTAATGCAGTGTTTATATTTAAAGGCATTGAATTGTTTCCTATAATATTTTTATTTGTTTTATACATATTTTTTTCTTTACATATTAGATTTATATTCAATCATAAACTTGTTTTGTATCTGTATTACTATTGTACCATAAAATATTTAGATCGTTGTAGGTACTATCATTTTATCCATGAATTTACTTCAAGACCAAATATATGGTCTGCATTTTATATCCGTATTCCTAAAACATAATTATGTTTCTTTTTATAAGTATAATAAGTTTAAGGGGTACCTATTACTGTCTTCTAACAAAAGGAATTTATTTAATACCTATATTTAATGTAAAACGTTCCGTCAAAGTATGGATTTATAATGTATACCTTTAAAAATGATGGATCCGTACATAAGTAGGTATATATTGAAAAACATTAATATTATTCATTAATGTTTTATAAAGACCATTTTTTTTTTTTTTTTAATCTAACATCTATTAGGACATTCAGTTTAGTGTTTTATATGTATAAAATGATTTATAAACTACGGGTTTATATATTATAATATATATATATAAATCGCACTATATTTCTTATTATACATATAGTTTGTCGAATGTTAAATAAATTAAAGAAATATTGTTATATACAAAAAAGGAAATTCTATTTAACATAATAAAACTTTTCTTTGAAGTACAATTGTATAATGTATACCTATAATACATATACCTATGTATATGAATTATTCAAATTATAGTATTCACCAATTTCTAAATTTATCAATTATTATTTGATATTGTATGGTTATTATTTTAATTTTATTTCACTGTATTATGACGTATGTCATGTGAATGTTTATTTATTTTACTATTTTTTTGGGAGGATTCTAATATACGACAATTTAATCGAAGAGTTCGTACAATATTTCGTTGTTTTCAATAATTAAAATTGGGACTAAACTCAAAATAAAATATACAATACAAAACGTATATTTGACAGTCATAGTAATGATGTACTTATACTGAATCAAGCTATTCTAAATAAATATTATATTTATAATAACATAGAGAATGTCACGCTAAATCACAAATTTTTCTACGATTACTATTTTCTATCTAATTTTAAACACAACTGAATGACATCATTAATATGAAATGTTATGTATAGTATACCGAAGCTCCGCTCAAAATCGTTTTCTTCATTCGAACGCAATGATTTATCATTACTTTCAAATTCAATACATCCACCAAAAAATGTATTATCCGATATGCGAAATGCTTCCGTCACTAATTCCACAGATTATATATATATATGTATTTGTATATATATAAATAAATATATACATATCATTTAATTATTATTATAATTTATAAATATTATATATACAAACTTTTCTTCTTCTTCACTTTTTCTCTCAACTCTCCAATTCCTAATTATATATAGTGACACAATTTTTATGTAACGCTATATTCAATTTTTATTATCATGTTAACCAATTGGATGCCTGTTTATTAGTTAACTTAAATTTTTAATGTTAATTTTTCTTAGTTAATCAGTAAGTTGAAACATTAGGGAGTGAAAAACTTTAGCGTGTTTATATTAATATTTAATTTTTTTTTTTTTTTTTATCAAAAATCAAATAACATTACTCAAAAATATACGAGTGCTTTATATATACATCAAACGTGGTAAAATATGATACACTTTGTTAAATAAACTTAAAAATTCCAATACCTACCTATTCCTGTAAATTAAAGATAATAAACAATTTTTTACAGAGCTTAAGTAATATTTTTTCCCATTTTCACTATGAACATAACAAGTTTAAATTATTTTTTTGTTAAGTCGATGCTATATACCTGCTTTTTAAGAGATCCTGTATCAAATATTTTTATAAAGTTTTATAAAAAATGAAAATCCAATAATTTATAATACATTTCGAAAGAAATTTAAATATAGTTATGTGTCAGTACCATATTTTTTATTTTTGTGATATCACGATATTTATTAAAAGCATGAATTTATACAAGATATGAAAGCTGAGAGTTTTCAGTATTTACTGCGTGCTCGAGTGCCGAATTTTTTACAATATGTTTACTTGAAAGCCTAAAATCAGAATTATTTGTAGTATATATCGCGAAAGTATTTTAATACCTTTAAAATTGATGTGTATAATCTTTTTGACTATTAAGTTCTAACACGAAGCTTAATTAATTTACTCTTATAGTGATTAATGTTTTGAGTATTTATTACGAGATAACATTTGTGTATCAAATAAAAATAAAAAAAGAATTTGTCTAGTCCTACGCAGCATTTTTCAATGATAATCATTGTATAACTATTGGGATTGGATTGGAATTCAAATATTACAATTTTTAAATATTTAAAAATATTTAACTTTCAATTTACCTTTCCGGTGCCTAATAGCTTGTGCAGTAAAACTTGGAAATATTCATTAATATCTACAATCTATTAGTAAAAATCTGGGTTTATATTCAAAATAGAAAATTGTATTGTGCACGCTTAAGAGTTAAAATTTTGAATATTTTCCTAAAATGTGTATAAATAAATCAGTATTTTCTCTCTTGAAACACCGATTTCAATCAAAGGCCTGCACACGATAGAAATATGATATTATTTGGCTATTTCGCATATACAATGGTTATGGATAGGTAATGGATAGGTGATTATTGTGCTGTGTGAATTATATTACCTACATAATTTGTCCACAAAACGTTTTTTTTTTTTTCTGGACGGGCAATATCAATAGTTTAACCTGTACTAACATTACATAGTTACATATTTTGATAAATCCAATAGATATCCCATAAAGGTACCTTTGTAGATAAGCCATTGAATGACTATTTGACATATCCGATGGATATCCATCCGGACATTCATTTCTAGATAAGACATTGTATGGTTATTTAACATATCCAATGGAAATCCATCCAAACTCATTCCTAAATAAGACATTGCATGGTTATTTTGTATGTCCAATGGATATCAAATGGATAATTTGTGCTGTTTGGAGAATGTGTAAAAATATATCATATGGGTACAATAATACAATATAGACCCGATAAGAAGTTTCCTAACCACCACCCCTGCCCCAAAATCTGGACACAAATATAATAGTTTTCGAACTTCTCAGCCATCAAGTATTGACACACAATCTAATATAATAAAAATATTTATTCGAGTTATTCGTTAAATAACTATTTGTCTAGGAACCTATTAAACTAGAACTCCTTATCATTATGAAGGATGGTAATATAATAATAGTATTCGAATAGCTGAACAGCTTAATAACATAATAAAATAATAATAATAAAAAATAAATAAAAATGCCTTCTTAGAACTGAAATAAACGGCCGGTGGTTTTTTTTCCTTCAAATTTTCCGCTTTCTACTACCAGTAGTTTATGATAATATATTTTTGATTTTTTGAATTCAATATAATTTATATTATTAAACTTATATTTCATGTAAAAAGAAAATTGTGAACAGTCATATTTTTTAGCACCAGTGGGAAAACATATATGCTTAATATTATAAGTTTAGAAGAACTTACAGAGAAGTTTCTTATAATACTATAATAGATTTAGGATCATTTTTTCCATCATTATTTACCTATAATATATATTTTATTTTATTTTAAATTATATTTTGTTTTGAAATTTTTCAAATGAATTCAAGTACTCAAAAATTAAGTTAACCATTTTCATTTGTTTAAAAATTAATACATTAAAAAAATACGATGAAATTGTACTAAAGAAATAACATAAATTGTGTTATTGCATATTCTATTATTTTAAAAATTGTAGTCGTCACCCTAAAGATGAAAGTGAAAAATGTATCTTAAATATTATCATGTATCAGTATTCGTAATGAAAGAATAGTAATATTTTCTATTGATAGTATGTATTTATAATTGTTGGATACATCAATGCACACTTTTTGAATTTCCATATTATATTAAATTGTAAATTCTTGTTGAGATAGCATGTAAATCAGTAAACTACAACACATTTTAACATTTGATGCGTCGCAAAAAAATGTTTTAATATTAAAATATTTATTGATCATTGCCCGCCCCAACCCTAAAATCCTGGCTACGCCCCTGAAGGCAACTATAATACACCGTTTTATTTCACCTGCAAATTCTAAAGCGGGGATATATATGTAATATCTATATTAACGGGAATGGCGGTGAGCATTTTTGCCAAAAAGTCATTACTTAAATCATTAAAAATCATAAATTATGTTTGACTTTAATCAGAGGCGATCGTCGCCGTCAAACGATCATTGCAATAATTTTTATAGGATTTTTTTTTTTTTTTTGGGGGGGGGGCTTTAAAATATAAATTTTCAGTATGTAAAATTTACTAAGAAAAATGTAGTTCAAATCTTATGCATTACTTTCTAAGTATATACTTCTGTAAATATCTGAAAAATACTAAAAAACAAAATGTATTTAAAAACCGATATTCGTATTATTTAATGTTTAATTTTAAACCATTCAGTATATGAATTATTCTAATGTATATACCGTGATTTTCTGTACATCTATATGATGTCTTTGAAATAATTTAAGATTTTAAAAATCCATATTACTCGTTACTTTGTATTTTAATACCTAATTGATTTTTTCTTTTTTTTGTAATAAATAATATTCTTTCTGAAATTAAATAAGTATATGAACCCTTTCCTTTACATTTCAAACAAATTTCACTGTATTTCATAATATTATGATTGTAAACGACATTCCAAGTCCTTTATATTATAAAACCAATGAGATAATTTATACTTTTATTTTAATTAATTCGTTTCATAATAACTAATGAATTTCATGCTGTATAATATAACATTGCAAATTATTTGCCCTTTCAAATAAATAATAAGATTTCAACAATATTTACATGTTTTTTCATTATAACGTAGCACCTACTTCGATCATGGAGAGTATTATATAGTTATTTCAACAAATATAACGAAAATAGTAAAAATTATCTTCGAATTACGAGAACAAAACGTAAAATTGTATATTATTTGTGTGTATATAACGAATGATTTATCAACGACACTAACTTTGTGACGTTTCCGTTAATGGAAATAAAATATAAAAAAAAATGCAATGTTATGACTTATTGCCAGCGATTATTAGTTTTTTTTTTATTTTATCAAAACTTGTATAAAGTATAAAACTTCACAGAAGCGTTTGTCAAACTTCACCGCATGGTTAACGCAGTAAAAAATCGAGGCTCAAAAGAAATATTTTGTATACACAATACGACTTAATAAGTAAATAAATCAATTGGAAATATCATACTTTTTTGTTCGTATGGTTTTGGCACGTATAATATATTGTATTTATTATAAAATATTATTAAATTGGAGTAAAAGAAATATATCCGTTTATGACACGGCGTATTTTGGTAGATATCTAAATATAAATAATTGGTATACATGCACTTTAAGTAACTTATTTACGAGAATGTGATTCAACTCTATGAAGATCAAGTGATAAAAATTTAAGTCATCAAAATGGCGTACAAGACCAAAAGATATTTTCACCGAAAACCCAACGATATTATAAATTTATAAATTATATTTAATTATGTTCTGTATAACACGTAATGATCAATTCAATTTTACACAATTATATTTCATTGTTATTAAATTAAATGTTTAAGTCATTTGTGAAAGACGAAATTATTTTATGGTGAGTGGGCCTTTTATTGACGGAAAAGGTTAGGTATAGGCAAGAGCTGAAACCGTACTGATTAGAACTGATTTTAAAATCAGAACCCTTTGAAATGATTGGTACTGCAGGAACCTTAACTGGAGTCCAAATTTTATTTTTGTAGAAACCGGAACTGGAAACGATATTTTTTCAGTTTTTTTCGGGTCCAATAAATCCCAATTTTATGACCTATCCGACTGTCCTTTTGAATACTGTCACTGATTTCTGAACGAACAATGTTACAGTACCAAATATATGGATTATTTAAATACAATTTCGAAAGGCCTATAATTGTTGAGCTAGTGTAAAGGTAATTTTTGACAAGTTCGTAATTTTGTAACGGGTACAGGCTGTGCTACAAAAATTTTTCCTAGTGTTATACTTACTTTCGAAAACGACGGATAGTAAATATTTTGGTACTGTGTCATTATACCTAAAACCGGGTTACCACGATCCGTGTAATTGACGAATGTATATTATGAATATACGTACTCGAACAGACAAATAGACCGTCCGCACGACTCGTGAAGAAATATGATTATACAAAATATACACATATTGTATACGCATATAATATACGCTGATAACAATTATTTTATTGACTTGTGTCACATCACAGACAATACACACGAAGGTTGCGATTACCTAACCGAATATTGTTCGTACGATTATGATTATTACCTATAGTAGTATCGTTATTACAATAATGAAGTGTACGTACATCTCGACCCCTCGTCACGTCGCGTGATGCCTTATCATTGAAATAATAACAAAAAGATACGTAAGATACCGACGTTAAGGTGATCCATTTTAGTGGTATTAAACGGTCTATAACAACGACTTCTCTTTTAGCGATCACAGAGTTCAAAATGTATACAACATTCCATGATCTATACAGATTTTACTAATGCGTTCGACAGTGTTTATCACTCATTACTTATTAATTCACTCCCCGACCTCTTTTTTATTGGCAATCCAATACCCTATTGGTCACGTTCCTATCTTACCGATCGTGTTCAATCCGTCTCCATCCTTGGCTTTTTGTCGAATGTATTTTCCCTCTCCTCTGGCGTTCCCCAAGGTGCGCAGTCCTGTCACCATTGTTTTTTGCTCTTTTTGTTCATTCTGCTACCCACCCCCCCCCCCGTCTTTTTAACGTCAAAACACTCATTTTTGGCGATGACATGAAATTATGTCTCCGTATAAACTCCCCCTCCGACTGCATTCTATTACAGGTTGATGTTGACCGGTTGGTATAGCTTGGTGTGATTCTCTCGACCTATCTCCCAACATCCAGAAATGCTCGGCTATGACTTCTTCCCGACTCCATTCCTCCGTCACTTTTCCTTATTTCATTAACGAAATTCCAATTAAATCCGTCGGTAACTCCATTTGTGACCTTAGGTTCACTCTGACAACTGTAAATAACTAAAACTTGTAAATTTAATTTTATATTTAAAAAAAAAAAACCATAACCAAAATCAGAACTTCAATTTATTATATATTTGAAGAACCGAAAACGAAAATATCATTAAGATTCCAGTCCCTGGGTATATGCATAGGTACTTGAGGAAGGAATATACAACGAAAATACTTTTAATTACTTCAGAAATTTCTATTTAATATACTATATATTTAACATAATAATATATAGCTTTATTTGAATGTCGAATTTTCAAAATTATACTTTTTAAGTCAAAATTCAATCACATAGCATTTCGAGGACTTTTTCTGATCACTTGAATTTCAAACACATATCAAATTATCTGACCCCTTATACTCAAATCCATATTTAAATAATATGCATTTTATTTTTATTTTTATTACTTATTTTAAAAAAAATTGAACTAATTTTCAATTCATACACGATCCATATATGATCAATTTTGATGAATAGGGGAAAGGGGATCATTTTGTCGGGACACGCATGGAACAAAAAAAAATATATAAAAAAAATTCCGTTGTATGCGGGCAAAAAAAAAAAAAAATGCGTTTCCCTGGAATATAAATAAAATAAAAACATATATAATTTTCTTTTGAACTGCGCACATGCACATAATAATATATAAAGATCAAAATGTATAGCTCATGGCATTATGAACTTGGTCCCGGGCGAGTTTTTTTTAACTGTATTGCGACTGTAGTTTAGTCATTTTGGAGTGGTTGTGTTTAGTGTTTAAATGGTAATATTAGAGGAAGGAATATGTGGAAAATGAATAAATGAGAATATTTTCTTAAAAAAATAAATTGATATGTATATTACTGGTTTATATTTACATTTTTCTACATGACAAAGCTACGACTTATAAACATTACACATATATTACTTGTGTAAATATATATCGTTGTAAGCATTTCAAAATATTTTTCAACTCAATTACTCCAACCATTCATCGAAAATAATATTTTTTACGTGCCATTTGAATAATAAACGGCCCGTTTAGAAATAACTCCAATGCCATATGCTTCAATGGGTTATATGTAGCTAGAGGGGGGGCGAGAGGGGCTATGGCCCCTCCCATGGGCTTTTTTTTTTATAGCAATTTTATATGATCTAATTTTAACAATAGTAGCTTTATAATTATAGTATAAGGTCTATGGCATATTTATTATTAACGTACTTAACGCATGTTTTCAGGATAAACCTAATTATGTTTTTTATTATCTTATTAATAACCAAAACTTGTGTTTGTTAAATTCGGTAACCAAGTTTCATTAGGTTAACCACGATAATATGTGATAAGCAAAAGATATTGTATTATCTATGTATACATAGTCATAGATAGTCGTTCTAATATTTAAATCAAATTCTAATATTCAAGATCTAATTTATTGAACTATTAAATGTGTATAAATTATCAAATTAATATCTATACAAGTATAAATCGAAAGTAGCATAAGAGTTAAGCTTGGCGTTAGCTAACATAAATAAAGATGAGTTAAACTATAACAATATAGAGAATGATATTTTGTTGGAATTTTCTAAAAGATCTCCCAGAAGGATACAAATGTTAGATTGGACACAATAAATAAAATATATTTTGCCTAGTTAATAAATTTATTTTTCAGTTTTTTATTTAAATATTAACATTTTTTTATTACATATTATTTATTTACTATAATTTATTGATTATTAATTATTATGTTACCTATAGCATTAAGCATTCTAGTAATTAGTAAATATTTTATTAATGCTGATATTACTTTTTTAAATATAATGAAAAACAAAAATGTTATTTTAATTATAGTATTTATTAGCCCCCCCCCCTTGCTTAAATCCTGGCTACGCCACTGATTATATATGTAGAATTACAACCGAAAAAATGTTTAATGGTTTTTATTTTTTTTAAGCACAATTAAAACTATTTTACACAATGGATGACGATTGATACAAAAAAAATTTAGAAATTGAAATTTCATCATGACTTTAAATACATTGAATCTTAAATACATTTATGCGGTTAATTGTAAAATAACTACATTACATCTGTAACCTATATAGGTTAAAGTTTTTACAATTTTAAATAAGATGGTGATTATATTAATAAGTAACAAGTGTTATATTACAGAACATAAGGTACAGGAAAACACGAATTAAAAAGAAAAAAAACAATTTTCTTCAAAGCAGATAATTAGTGATAATTTGAGTACAAATTTAAATGTTTTATAAAATCCCTAAAAATCAATTTATAAATAATTTCAATTACAGAAATAATGCACAATAAATATGACATAAACAAATCCATAAATTTAAATTAGTTTTTGAAATTTAAAATTTAAAAAAAAAAACTTCATTTTAATATTTATAGAAACAAATTTTATGAAAAAAATTAAATACCTAAATGCAATGGTTTCAAATGACAAATATGTTGGATAATAGATTATAATGAAAGTAAAGAACGTATTGATAATTAATTCAGAAGTGTTTATTTTTAGTTTGTATATATATATATATTTTTTTTTTTTATTTATTTTTTTTTATTTAAATCAATTTATAAAAGTAGTATAAAATAAGTATTACATAATAAACAATGAGATTATCTACCTTCTAAAAGCAAACTTGTGGTGAAGGTAGAGAGCGACAATTTAATTACAAATAATAATATAAGAAAGAGAAAAAAGAAAGATAAAAATAAATAATATGAACATGTAAACTGCTTGTAACCGTATATATCACTATTTTAAGTACAATAATAACCAGCTATTAATAGTTATTTTAACATTTTTATGTTTATCGATTATATTCTTTTTAATAATAACAGGCATAGAATTAAAATAGGTAGGACCTAGATAGTCCAC